>QLOU01012378.1:0-12954 GCA_003313715.1 Russula abietina
GTCGCATTACCCCCTACTCCAAAGAGACCGGAGCCCGATCCGGAAGTGCTCGGCGCACTGTACGATATAAGGACAACGCCGTATCGGAACTCATTCCTGTGGCGCCTGAATGGCTTCGCTGTTCATCATTCACCAGTCGTTGTCGCCGCTGACTGGGATGTGAGATCCCCATGGATGGACCTCATGGAGGATATCCGTGCTCATTATGCGCTGAAATTGTATGGGCTATTTGATCTTTCGATAACCATAACCAAACGCTGATGTAAATTAGCCCAAGTAGGGCCGTAGTTCAGGAATCTGCGGCGCCCGTCACATACGTGACGTTGACAGCTGAGCACCTGCCGCAAGTTCACGACATATTGCACCGCTCGTTTTGGTCTGGAATTGACGGTTCGTATCCATTACTCAAGGGTGTATGTTTGTCTGATGAGATTCCCTTATCATAGTCAGCGACTCCTTGCAGCATGAACCTGAGAAAGCGACAATCGTGGCGATGTATAAGCGTCTTGTGGTCGGATGCGCTATCCTCAGCTCACCAGTCGAAACTTACATTACCTATCTCGCTGTCCGCGCTGGCTGGGAGAATGCGCAAATTGCAACGTAAGCTCGCGTTTTCTCTCCTCTCGTGGTCATTGATGCGAGAATTCTCATCCAGTGTCATGCTCTTTCACCTCATCAATCGCAATCCGAACAAAGATATCACTCTCCATGTGTCTACAAATAACCCGGCGATGGTATGATTAATGGCTATCCGTAATAACTAGGATTTCTGATCTTCATCCAAAAAGCTGCTCTACAATCGAGTTGGTTTCAAAGCGGAAGAGTTCATCGTCGGCTTCTACGAAGACTACCTTGACCCGCAGTCGCGGTTGTCAAAAAATGCGTTCCGCTTACGGCTACGCCGCTGAAACCTCGTCAATACGTGACAAAAGCTAAGTAACATCATAAAACGCGCGCCCTCTTCGCATCGCGTGGGGCATCAACTGCATCAACTTCGGTCATTGGTGCTGAAGGCGAGGATTGTTCGTTGGGGGGAGGGTCAGATGTCTGAACAGCTTGCGCCTGCGCTGCCTCAAGGTCCGATAACCACTTTCCTCCCTCGGCGCCCTCAAAAAGCCAAATATGGCTGTGACGCGTTAGTTTTACACTGCGGACCAACCTCGAAGGTTCACATACCTGTCTGCCACCCGTTTAGGTCCAAAACATATATATTCTTGTGATCGACGCTTCATCAATGTAGGGAATTGCACACTCAAATATTGCCCGGTCTTCGCAGGCGGTAGAGTCCATCCGATCTTATCACAGAGATGTTGAATGATGTTGTCCGCGTCCCCCAGAAGTATAATCTAGTAATTTCGGTGAGTAACATACGAGCAAGCAGGGGTAAGCACAGACATCAGGATTGATATGAGTCACAGGCGTTTTGTTGATCAGAATCTAGCGTACGTTGATGTCATTTACAAAAAAAAATTAGCAAGGTAGGGGAACACATACTTGTGGCACAGAATGTGGCATGTGAGCTGGTAGCAAAAACGTCGTACATAACCAGGCTAGAGCGTTGTAGGACTTACTAATAATGTCAGATACTGGCGCAACTTTTAGTGATGTGCCGATTATGAGCAGGAGATCAGCTTGGTCCCTGTCTGCTTCCAAACTCTTTTCGAAATTGTCGGTTAGCTTTTCACCAAAGAACGTGATGTCGGGCTAGGCCGCGGTTTCAGAACGAAGAAGAACCAGGACTAGGGAACGTGTGAGGTGGTAACCTTCATTATCCACGGTGGGAACAGAGGATCATCCTCCTCGTCATCACTATCCGGCTTGCTGCGACGCTTTGATATGCTGTTGGTCGCATTCCTCGATACTTTTCCGGAATCACTGCAGCTTTTGCATAACGGTACCTCTCCTTGCATAATTTCCTGCTCGATAACGTTACCCGGCACGCGGATGCGGCATTCTAGGCAGGAGGCAGTTGCAAAAGATCCATGACATTGCAGGACGTTTCGTACGCCGACGACGGTCTCAAGTGTGTCTATGTTTTGAGTGTAGTTCTATGCAATTAAATGATGAGATATGGCATCTGAATTTGAACCTGAAAGACACGACTCACACGGAGAAGCTAAAGGAATGATTGTCTGAGTGCGGTGATTCCGAACATTGGGGGAAACCTCTCACCTGCCCGTTGTCTTCGATGAGTTTGATAAAACGGTGACACGGCGAAGGGGTAAAGTTTGATGGATATATCTGTCTTGCAAAAGAACTTGTCGTCTTGCATTAGGCTTACCGTGGGATGATGTGAGTCAGTAATTACGCACTAGAACACTACATACTCTCAGCAAGCTTTGAAGTAAATAAACATGAGGGTAGTTTACGTACCGGATGGGTTCTCCCTAAAATACTCAATGTCAAACCTGATTGAACCGAGTCAACGCGGCACGGCAGCAGCGCGTACGAAGAAACGCTACATTTGTTGAGGGTCATCTAGATCGTATTCCTCTTTTTCTTTTAATGTCGCGTATAGGCCGTCGCGCGAGCGAAAGTCAGGGATCCCACATGAAACGCCTCATCGCCACAAGCCGTGAGCAACTATCTCCCGGTTCGAATTCGTGTCTCTGCACTTACTTATACCGGCGCCAGTCAAGATAAGCATGCGTCGTGACGAAGTAATTAGGTTGACGGCGTCCTCGAGCGTACTGTACTGAGGCAATCGCTCTCGCAACTGCAGTCTGGTTTGAGACGTCAAATCACGTCAGTATGAACGACAACTTGTGCGCACTCTCCAGAGAGGACGACTTGAAGAAAATATACCAGGGTTGTCGGCTTCTTCTCTTGCAATTCTTCACACTGGCTAGAAGCATTAAATGGCTATATACAATACAACAAGCTTCCGTCTTCCTACCAGGTAGACATCGAAGGCGCAGAGTAATTCAGGAATGGGGATTGCACGAGTGATGACATATTCCTTCACAAATGATGATAGTCCTGTACACTAGTGTCAGCATGATCCAAATGCGTGGAATGAGAGCTTTCCTCGGTGTTTGAGATAAGCAAGCATTCCCTTGATCTGTTGTTTCGTCCAACGAGGTGCCATGTTGTCTGCGTATTAGGAAGTACGCGAGCGTTCGTGCGATAAACTGTATCAGCATTTATTTGCATCCGATGGGTGCTGCGGGTAACCATACCCTGTGGGCCAAAGTAGAGGTAAAAGCCGTAGGGCAAGGGCAGTTCAATATTCCCGGCAGCGCCCTGTGCCAATTTTCGCACAGGAACGAAGCTTTGCTCCTCCGCAACACGATCACTGGCATTGCGATCAAAGCCATCAAAGCCATCGAGAATGTCGTCCAGGACTTCTTCTTCCATTTCTACAATTTCTGACGCCTCTAAAAAGGCGCGCACTTGGCCCTGATAAACTGCCTGGCGCTGTTTCGAAGATAAGCTCGACGGGTACCTGAGTGAGAAAGGCCGCTGGGAATCCTGGAGGATAGAATCGTCGGCCATTTAGTCGAGGTACTGGACGGCAATGGACCAGGAAGGTGATATGAGAGACGAAATTGTCCACTGGCACGTGGTATAGAACAGTAATCCTATTTTGGGGATTTTTAAGTCATTTACTCTGCTAGTTATGCTATTGATCACTTTCGGGGAGTGACTGTCTACGAAATCATCAGTGCCCAAGTCCATCACTGTCTATCGGGAAGTATGGCTACAGTTGGGTGGAATACAAAGCATACTGGTAATGGTCCGTGTCCCACGCAAAATATGAAAAGAGCGTCCAATGGGGTCTATAACAATCGCTTGGTGAATAACTGGCTACTCCCATCTCCCGTCCCAATTCCAGCCTTTGTCGTCGAGAAGCAATTCATCATCACTCTCATCATTGGGCATGTCGATAACCGTACTTTCCGTAGCCTCTGCCTCTGAGAAGCGTGACATGTGTTTGCCCTGAGAACTAGGGGAACAAAGTAAGTTCTTCTAAGAGCCCACGCGAGCTAGAGGATCATACGCGCCGCCACTCGGAGTTTGCCTTTGTCTAGTACATGATTGAGAGGTGGCCAGAGGAAACCCGCTGGCTAAAGAAGCCACGGGGGGACGCACTGGGCGAATTGTACCCGATCGCGTTCGTGTGGTCAAGGCTGCAACACCCGTCGATATCTCTCCGCTTCCGGGTACCGAGGCAACCGGTTTAATCATATAATCAGACGCCCGGATGGTGCTGGCTCTATCTCGCTTTCTGCTGGCTGTTTGACGTCCACCGGACGAGGGGGTTGGTACAGTGCCATTATCAAGGGAATTAGTACGTTGAGCAAGACTCGGAGAGTCGGTCTTCATGCCTGTTAAGTGCAAACTATGAGATCTCACAGGCGAAGGTGGCGCTCAGATAGACATAGAACCAGGAAGAACGTAGGCGGCCTATATGCGCGTTATGACAGCTAACTCTGCCTACCGGCACTGAGGACTCCATAAATGCGTGAATGGCACATACCATCAATGTCGAGGCCATCAAGCATGCCACTTAGACTCATGACTGCTTGCCCAGAGTCTGGAAAGTGAGTGACAGTTGATGATACAGGATCGCCAAGACTAGTGCCCTTCATCCTCATAATGCGAGATCGATGGATGGAA
Source organism: Russula abietina (assembly GCA_003313715.1). NCBI lineage: Eukaryota > Fungi > Basidiomycota > Agaricomycetes > Russulales > Russulaceae > Russula > Russula abietina. Next base: position 4,621 of record QLOU01012378.1, read on the forward strand.
GTAGAGCGCGTCGGAGAAGCATCAATATAAGAGGAGAAAATTCCATCACGGTGGGGGCGCTGCAATGTATCAGGGGGTGATTCGGGGGCCCCTGGGTTGAAAGAGTCCGTGGTGTTGGTATCAACATCGCCAGGATGGGTGGGAATGGAAGTGTCAGGTGGAGCAAGTGCAGTATCAGTTGATATATGCCTTCGCAGAGTATCGTTGACGGCATTGGGCGTCGAAGTCTGCAGCGGAACTCCTCCAAGAAACGGTTCAGAAGTGCAATCCCATTCCAGGAATGGCGTTCCAGGCGGGACGTAGTCATCAGGAAAGGAGCTCCGAGAGAGTGCCTTCGCAGGTTTGAGCCAGTCCTGCCCTGAAAGGCTCTGTAGCAAATATGTAGTAGAACTGTCATCCAGATGAGGGCCACAGGCGACAGTCTTCATTGATCGTTGCGTGGGGAGAGATCCGCTCACAGGGCACAGTACCTCATCTGACACGTTTTCGCTTGGATCTGCATTTGAATCCGAACGAGTACGGGTTTTAATGTAGAAGGGTGGCTTCTTGGCTTTCTTTCTCGGCGAATTTGTAGCTGAACCTGACCTGGAGCAGGATTTGGAGGCAGAATTGCTATGGAAAGGAGATGCGAGATGCTTGACATTTTTATTCTCTTTGAGAGCACGGGAGCCGGTACCAGAGAGATGGCGACGAGAAGGAGGAACAGGAGACATAGAATCGGGAGCAGTAGGAGAGCTGACAGGTGACATATTGAAAGGAGTCTGATAGTGAAGATTATTAGTGCCGTCGTTGAGAGATACGAGGGGTTCTAGTAAAAAAACGGATGAAGAACGGGTGGCACCCGATTCAGGAGGCGTAGGAGCATCAGTGTGGGTATTCTTGGGCCGCTTGAGGAGTTTCTGGGAGCCGTCGAGACCTTTTTCATGACTAGGACGGGGACAATTGGAGGTTTGCCGAGCGCGTTTCCTCATTCGTTTGGCCATTTCCACGACAGACAATCCCTCTCGCTCGGTAGGCTTGACAGGAGATGAAGAAGCATGCAAGACCCTAGTTTTGCGCCGTTTGTGGGTATAGGTTGTGAGAGGCGCCTGCATCTCACGATGCGAGCGAATGAGTGGACAGAGTCAAGAGTCAAAAAGGAGGACTAATTACATAACAAGCTTCCCACGCGTGGTCGGGTGGCTCAGGTTGTGTTGACGATGCATTTCGTGACAACATTTCTGATGTTCCTCTCAGCATTATTCTAAACCACTGGCTTTTGGTTTTCCTTACTTCACCAACATTTTCTGTCCTCTTCCTCAAATATGGTTGCAATACGCAGAGCTCCTGCTCCACCTCATTTCAGTCCTCAAGATTCGGATTCTTCCTCGACGGCAACGTCCCCTTCGAGGACGAAATCCTCGCGTCATGATTCAAATTTGTCTGGACGATCAATTCGTTTGACAAACGGAAAATCCGGTGAGGAACCACACGACGAGCTTCATGAAGATGACTCACATGATACTGTGAGCCACGTCTGAGAATCCATGGTTGCACTCATAGCTCACTGACCTTTTCATCTGTAGGGTACCTCTCGAGCGAAGAAGAGCAAAGGGGGCAGGAAAGGCAAGCATGCAAAGAAGGTGCGTCACTGGAGTCGTATTTTTGCATATCTCACACCTGGTTTAATAGAAGCGGAAAGACAAGAACTCCAATCTTACCGAAGTTCTGTTGCGCTATCTCTTGCTATTTTTTACTATTTATTCCCTCTCTGCATGTCCTCATGATGCAGAACTTAAGTCGCCTATCTGTCGTGGCCTATCCGAGTATCGTCGACTAATTCTGGAACCGTACATTCTCCCCACCGTAAACAAGGCCCTATCTCATCCCTCTATCCTTCCATACGTTGACCGGGCAACGCCTTACGCTAATCAGGCCATCCGAATCGCAAGTCCCGTTGTATTGCGCACGCAACACGAATGGAACCGTCGTATTGTTCCCCAGTGGAACAAAGTTATCGTACCGCAGTACCACAAATACCTCACCCCGCAGCTGGAGCGTGTCAGTACTGCAACCGAACCATATCTATCTGCCCTTCAGGAGAAATATGAGTCCTCACTGGGGCCCCACGTTCGTATTGTGATCAACACCATGGACAAGTCCCAGCGCGCTGCTCGCCCCTACGTCCTCATTGCGGTTGACAGGACGTACTCTGCTTACCAAGCTGCCAGACCCTACATGCGCCCGGTCTGGCAACGTATCATACACATCCTCAAGCAACTCCTGGTTTTCTTACGCGCCCAACGCCGCCAATTCGTTGACCCCCATGTGGCCAGAATTTGGGAACGAATTAAAGAGCTCAGCCGGGGTGATGATGAGACGGTCACAGCGCACCCCCTTTCGACGCCTTCCGTTACCCTGGCTACTTCCGTCGGGGCTCCCGTTGTTTCAACTGTTGTCCAAGAAGTTTCAGCAAGGTTGGATGAGGCGCAACAAACAGCCTCTATGGAACCTATCGGTTCATCCTCTGTAGCTTCCCTTTCTTCAGAATCACTCCCCATCTCCACCCCCACACCTTCGCAAACTAGCGAAGAAGCGGCTTCTGAAGCTTTCTCCGAGACAATTTCTTCAACTGTGAAGTCCATCCCTGTCAAGGCGCACACCCCGGTCGGCGAAGGTATCTCTTTATCTACTGCCCACTCATCTACTCCGGCAATTCCGCCACCACTTGATGACGATGTTGACCTGGAAGCCTTCTACGAAGACATTGAATTCAGCGAGGAAGAACCAGAACCAGAAATACAAGAGGACATCACGGACACGGAAAGTCCTGAGCTTGATGAGGAGCAGCTTGAGGAACGTCGCCTCCAAGAACTTGCGAAGACAGCTGAGAAGCGCCGCAACATTACGAGCCGTCATACAAAGTGGGAGGAGAAACTGGAAATAGCAATCAAGGAAAACAAGAAGTCACTGCGTAAGTCTCTTGTCGCCTTGCGCAAGGCCGCAGTCCAGGATCTCAAAACGGACAAGGACGTGCAGTCGGCTATCAAACAGCTCATGGAGAACGCGGAGAAGTTCTTGAAAGGCGCAGAGGCATACCTTAACAAATTAAGGACGGAATCACAAGCGACGGACGAGAAGGTTACCTTGTGGACAAAAGTTCTCGCAAAAATCGACACGAAGTTTGCTGAACATCTGCGGCGCACCGAAGATGTGGTTAACGCATGGCACACTAAGCACCTGGAGAAGGAAATACAGGAGGTGAGTGTTGGTACAGGTCTTGAAATCACAATGTCCTAAACTCGATTTCTGGTATTAAACAGGTTAGGCGGGTGGTCGAGAAAGTAAGAGATGTAGCCGGAGAAGCCCAGGGTGATGTAGGATACGACTACATTTGGCTCGCAGACGTGACCTATCATGACTGGCAACGTTATCATGCCCTTATGGGAAGTGAGTGCTTTTGTGTTTGTTTTTTCATGCACCTGTGCCACTTACTTAACTACCTCGTCTTGAAAGGATCGAATAACTTCACAGAGCTAGCGAACTCGATTCAGAATGGCTCTCATCCTTCACCTCCCATTAACCCTATTCCAAGTGCTATGTACAACCTCCAAGTCGAACTACAGGACGTGATTGCTGGTTTTGAAACTCGATACCGCCGCATCAAACGGAATGGCCTCAGAGCCTTTGGCTCACCTTCCGAGAACACAATGGACGAAGAGGAAAATGAACAGGTTCTTGATTCACAACAGCCCCCTGAAGTCTCTATCCTCCCAATTCCCGAAGACGAGTCGAACCCTGCTACTCCGATCTTAGGAAGGGAGTTTCCGGTGGTTGGACGGGGCAAGGCAGAAGTGGAAGAGGCATTTGCGCGCGCAGAGGCCGTCATGGACATGGACATGGATGGGGAACATCCGCAAGACAGCACCGACGATGAGCCCGGTCTGGTCACGCCATCGGTTGTACCTCCCTCCGCAAGTCCGTTACACGAAGAGTTATGAATATGATATGATAGATAAAAGTAAAGGTTTATCGGCCCCACCCTTTCTCCGTGGTTGTTGACGTTACGCATCATCCTTTTAACCTTTGGATAGGCTGCCAATTTAAACATTTCCAGGAGACTTACAGTACAGTAGTTACCTTGACATCCATTTGGTTCTTCTAAAATATATGATAATAAATCGTGACTACCGCCGAGCCCATGACAGAGTCGATTGAAGTTCCAGTCGAAGGTAATGCCATGATGGTCGTGAATTGCGAATTCCGCCCTACTTGGATGAAGGGAATGCCCGCCAACAAGGGAGAGGAAACCGTATATGGGAAGAGGGTACAGTACCATGTCTCTACAAAGCGGTCGTCCAGTACGTCCAGTGGCCGCATATGATTCTCGATTCTCCCTCAGCTCCGTCAGGCCAGGCCGCGCATTCTGAAACGCTTGCGTTTCGCTGATATACTCCATGGAAGAAGGTTTAAACACTTTATCACTGACAACAAACTAGAGCACTGGAACTCGAAAACACATTTTAATAATTTCCTTCTTCGTCGTCTCTACTGTATATAGCTGGACTAGCAATGTACGGGCGCTGGTACATGCGATTGCCGATTGCCGGATATTAATTCTCACTGCTCTGCTATTCAGTGCTTTGTCGCCAATCTGGGTCACGCTCATCTTACCGGGTGGAGCTGGATAGAACTTGGACTGAATACATTATCGAAAGGAGAAACGTCCCCGAACTGCCTCCAGGCCCCGAACCCCCAGATAGTGGCTTGATGAATGGGTGAGGTCGGATGCTCACCTTCACGGTACTGGCCGAGTCACCAAACCGGAATGTCCCTCGCGCGCCTAACGTCGACTTGAAGTCGTTCGTCACCATCATGACACATTAATATTAATTGTAGATTAGACTATTCATGACTTCTAGCATGCGGGCCGATGCCTTCATTTAACTCAAAGGGGTGCGGCGCATACACTCGTCGTCGGCAAGGGACCTCAGGTTGTTGCATCCTGTTGCAGAAGGTCGCTCCCTCAATCCGGTGTGGTCTGCGGTTGGAAAAACATTTAATAATAAGTGCAACACTCCATAGGGATGTAAATTAATAACTTTGACGGCCAATGACAGCAGGAACCAAGAAGACATGACAAGAATGAAACTGGAGCGACGCATTTACATTTGAGGGACAAGAAATTACCATGCGTAGAGGAAAAGGTGGGAATCACAAACTGCCCAAATCCTGACCAAAACGACCTTAGGCAGACTCGTGTACAGACCCTTCTTCCTTCCACTTGAGATTAGACTCATAGAATTTTAGGAGCTAGAATACGGAACCTATTGATCAATCGTGGAAGTAAGGCCGTGAAAGAGCGCACCTTTTTTGGGAACTTGTCCGCACACACATTCGAACTATCTTTGCACGGTATCTCCTCACCCTTCCTACAAAGAGGATTCTCAAGATATCAGGCCACGTATACGCAAAAAGACAGAGGACATACAACTTGAAGTAGATGATCAAGTCATTATCTTTTATCCTCTCGACAGTATCTATCGTTTCTATGTGTTCTTCCCAGCTGGGAAGACCTCGCCATTTCCTGATCAAGCTGGGTTCGAGGAGCTCTATAACAGAGCTATCCTCGTCAGAGAACGATGCTGGGGAAGGGGATGCCTTCCGAGTGGTGCCATTGCTCTTCCTTCCTCTTTTCTTCGGTCTGTTTTCCTCCTCTTCATCACGTTCTTCATCGCTTGCTGGTCGGATTTTTGGTCGACCGCGCTTTTTTGGCGCCTGAGCAGGTTCAGGTGTGGATTCAACAGAAATAGCTACCGGACGACGAGTGGCACCCTTTGGTTTAGGGTCAGATTTACGTCCTGTCTTGTCGCCCTTCTTCTTTCCTTGACGCGCCCAGAACTCTTCAATAAGTTCTTTTGCACCTCTAAACAAAGACAGTGAGGAGACGACGAGTGCAACCCATTAACATTCACTTACACGGCATCTCGCTCATCAACCCAGCTATTTTCCTCGTCTGTATATCCTTTCCACTTGACGAGGTAGCCGATCCTTGCCTATGAACAGATAATCAGACGCGCATCTCTAAGGAATGTTTAAGAAGACGCACCGAGCCCGTAGCACCCCTTTTCGCGTCCAGAATCGCCTCGATCTCATAGACCTCATTGTCCTCTTCTTCACTTTCCTCAGGACCAGAATGGTCGCTCTGTCGCTCTGGGGATTCTGCTTGGGATTTTGATCTTCTCGGAGACAAAGTAACGTTTGAATCATTGGAGTCGCTACCATGAGTTGCGCGAGCCATTGAAGCTTTGAGGGATAAAGCAAGAATATAGTGGAGCGGGCTGTACGAGCGAAATGGTCCCACGCGTGACGATCAGACGCACACCATCAACAACACGTATTTGAAACTCCGCCCGAGACACATACTCACGTGACTAACGCGTACACAAAGTGAGCGTTGACGAATTGGTGACTGACGACAAGGTGTTTGGGTTCTAGGGTTCCGAGTCACACGCAATTTGTAGTGAATGGGAATTGCAGACAGCATAAAGATTGTACAAAGAGGCTCGTCAATCCCTTCTCCGAGGGCTAGCGCTACGACCGCGTCCTTCCCGACCTCTACCCTTCTTAGGACCCGAAGGAGGGGGCCTCACGAAAGCATAGTCACACGAAAGTGTTTGCTCTAACAAGGTCGTTCCCGACGCACCATCAATCGCAGCCTGAGCCTCTGCCATGGTTTCGTATTCCACCAAGGCATAGCCCTAAAAACAGACGGGAGGGGGTCAGGCATCATTCACCAGGAGCGAAAGTCTGAAAACCCACTTTTACATAGCCTGTCCTCCGATCGAGATTGAGATGTAGATTCTTAATCTCTCCATAATCGGCGAACTTTTCGGTAACATCCTCCTCTGTTGCCTCCTCGTGGACGTTGGTTACGAGAACGATCCATCCTTCTACAGCTGCGTGGAGGACAATAATCGTAACGAGACACGTAATTAATGAAGCAAAACAGTACTCACATCGTGCCGCTCGGGTGTCTGAGTCTCGGACTTGTGTAGATTCAACGCGGTCGTAAGTTTGCTCTGGCACAACTCCACCTTCGTTCCCAGCTAAGGAGCAAGTGCCGATATCAGGGTCTGATGTAACTGCACTGTGCAGGGCAGGGATACAAACCGCCAGAACTTTGAAAACCACGGCCTCTCTTCCGGATAGTACCACCTCCGTTGGCCACTAAGAGGAGAATATAAGCTCATTATAATGAAGGGAAAGACATTTGTGGATGCATACCCTCATCAATGTTCATTTCATCATCGGACATGGTGTCACCAAATTGGGGGTGGATGATAAACTATGAGTGTGGTTGGCGGTGAGATGAGATGCGAAAAACCTCCGCAAAACTGTGTTTGGAGGCGTGGGAACTGTTTTGTCTTTGTCCACTGTGTCTAACTGAAACCAACTATCACAAGTTCTCCTGACCGCGAGCAATGGGTGGCTTGAAACGAACATTCTAGCTTCTCTAGCTTTAGCGCTTTAGCCCTGAACGTCCTGAACTCCCACTTTTTCAGTACACTACTTCACAACAGACCACGTCTTTCCGTTTAAAATAGGGCTTTATAGTGACTCGATCCAAAGGCGGGTCTCTTGACAATTACACCGACGCATGACTCGGCTAAGTTACCCTCCCCCACGCCTCTGCGGCGTCTGCGCACGAAGATGAGTCATTATCTGATATACATTTCTTGCTCCTATCGTGCATTCCATGCGCAACATGCCTCACTTTCTTTTCCGAAAAGTCATATCTTCGTTTGAAGCTCAACAATGTCCATGCGTGAACGGCTGTACACCTGCTTAGTTGTGAGGAGATGCTCCGTATTTTCAGTGTCATGGTAGCTGGGCTCTCGGCACCTTCCCGATCAGATATTACAATGTTATTGTAATTATCCAGGAGCATCCTACGATTCACTCGAAACTCGAAAGCCGTAAACGTTATTACTTAAAGGTATGCATGCTTCCGTGACCTCCCGGCTTCGCGCCTCTCTCTGATCGGATTGGTCCTCCAAGGCCGACTCCCCCGGCAGTCCACGTTCCTTGTCTCGTGTGCTCCTACGGTCCTTCCGTGCCTGGACATGCATGCATCCTCTTACTCCCGGATGGTGTTTCCCTTAGGATTTCGTTCGATCACGCCGAGTATCCTGGGCATTGATCTCGATCTGTTTTGACTTTGGACGTCCCCATCAAGGGATACTGTACCGGAATCCGCAGTACTAGTGTACTACGGCCCGTATTGGTTCAATATCGCCCACTCTGTTCGTATTCCTGTGTGTTGCCACACACAAGAATCCCCTTTGGATGGAT
>QLOU01012799.1:0-33656 GCA_003313715.1 Russula abietina
AAAACCCCGGCACTACTGCTGCCCCACATTTCGCCGTTGGGGCCGGGCATGGGCATAAAGGATACCATATCTGTACGAGCACGCGTTCCAGTGGTACCCTTCCTTCGACGCGCTCGGCGATATCCTGACGCACCCCAATCCAACGACGGCAATCGATTACATCACGAATGCGCTCTGCCACCTCGTGAACGACTGTGGCTGGCCCGCTCCGCGAATTCATCTATTCGGTTTTGCTCAAGGCGGAAGCGTCGCTGCCGAATCTGCTCTCAAATGGTGGCGTCAGCGCCATCTCGAGCAGCAGCAGCAGCAGAACAAATCTGATGACATTAACAACAACAACGATACGACGTCGGTGCAGGCGCTCGGTTCGGTTGTAACAATCGGTGGCCCGCTGCTATCATACCCTACTCTGTCAATCGTCTGCCCAACGCCAATCCTCGTGTTTCACCGACCACAGCCGGCAGAGCCATTCCTTCCTGGGGACGCCCTTCCGGCTTTCAAAAAGGGCTTTTCGAGAGTCGTAGATGTCAAAATGAGCGGAGTGGGCATGCCTCGTTCAAAGGATGAATGGTATCCCATCATGGAACTCTGGAGCGAGCGGCTTGGGAGAAGGCAGGTCGACGGGCTCTACGAGGTGATGACTGGGGGATCTTCGATCTGACATTGAAATGCGACATCAATTAAATTGTAATCTACAAGTATAAACCAACGGATGAATAGACAATGGTACAGTGCGTGTCGTATCGATTACAGGTCATGGAGATGTCGAAAGACCGAGGTCCGTGTGAAACCAATGAGTCGTATGTTGTACGTGTATGAGTTATGAAAGGAATGGCCACGTTTTGGAACTGGGTCTTTCAGGAAGCGTGGAATATCGGGAACAATGAACCATTAAAGGCGCGGGAGTCCCTAGGACGATAAGGATAGAGTTAGAACCTAAAGTATGGTCCCTTGAACACGCCTCAAGTGAGGCAATTACGAAGTGGCCATCAAGACAGGCCACCCGTGCAGACAAAGAGCGATCCTTCTACGAATATTATGAAACATCTTCAGCAGAAGAACCTTGTCGATGTCTCGATGCCTTCAATCGTTTGCGGCCAGATTTCTTGTATGGACCCCGTTTCCGTCCTGTCATGGAGAAAAGCAATTCAGTAGCCCATCTTTCATGGCCCCTGAATAACGTACGGCGTTGTTCAGAGTTACCTCCATCAAAAAAGTTTGCGCGATCTAAATCGTGGAGTGTCGTCATCGCAGGGAATTCGTGAACAAAACTTGTGATGTCGTTCGAATCTGCTCGGATAGTGAATCAAATGACAAGGGAAAAACCAAGTCTGACGAACCCAGGTGTGAGCCATAAATAGCCTCTAAGCGCGATTTCACCTTCCGTACGACACTAAAGTATTGGTCTTGGTTTATCTCCATTATTCATTTGAGACTGAGACACGACATACTTGCCATCAACCAGACCAGCGGCACTGACAATGTTGAGAACGCTTTCCCAGCTGATGGGATGGCGGCGGTTCTGCGTGCTCTTGTCTACTGGCGGGCTGTAAGATGCCAAGGCCGATAAGATGTGTTCCAAGTGAGAGGAGGATACGTCAGCCAAAGTGCGCAAAGAGGAAGGGGGTAACAGCGCTTCGATTTGGTCTTCACTGAGCACATTTGGGTCAACACCACGGGATGCTGAAGCGGCGTCCGCAGAAAGCCTGTTCGAAGTAGAAAAGTCAAATAACAGAGCCTTCTTGGCAAGCGAATGGACTTCATCCTCGAAGCCCCATTCAGGAATGTGAAGGTCCTCGGTAAGAAGGGGCCACCGAGTCCAAGTATTGCGCGGCATTCGAGGAGGGATAGAAGCATCCAAAGTCGATGGACGGCCATGACCTTCAACGGATGGGCCCGAAATACCCGTACGATCCACATGCGACAATGTGGAGGCCTCGCGCTGACCCGTCTTTTCCTCATTCACAGAAATGGCATGCCGTGGTGAGGATGGGGAATCTAGTCGAGTGAGCTGTGTGGTGATATCCAACGTGTCCGTCGCACGCAAGACGCGAAGCAGAGAGGCATACTCCGATATTTCTGAGTGCAAAGCTGCAGGGACTGTTTTCCTTTTCTTTTGCTTCCCCATGTCCTCGCATGAGCTGAGAAAGAGACCTGAGTTCCTGCACGTGGGCGTGGAAGGAGATTAGTCATATGCTATACAGCTATACAAGCCTCAACCCCCCGTCGCTCGACCATCACAACCGTGCTCTCTTAACCCAAACCAGGTCAGGTATGTTGTGAATTCTCTTTTACCCGGTATCTTCGCTAATGCGTCATCGTCCAGCATGAGAGAGAAATGGAAGAAAAAGAGGTCTCGTAGGCTCAGACGTAAACGCCGTAAAATGCGGGCTCGTTCCAGTGCGTGTCGCCGATATGCCGCTTTAGAAACACACTCACCATCTTGCTCAGAGTAATGACCATTGAACTGCCAAGTGTGTGTTTCAAGGCGTCACCTTGCAGAGGTGGGGGAGCTGCGCGTCATCTATCTCCTATCCGTTGTGTCGGCTGCCTTAATCCGCGACGCTTGTTGCATGCCTTGCGTCCTGCAGCAGCACACCTGACTGTCAAGCCGAGTCGGGGTGGTTTTTTGGTCAAAGTTTCTTATGTATCACGTACAACAACATTGTGGTGTATCTGATGTGATTCTTGTTATGTGCGAGAAGCCCAATATAAGAGTCTGAGATGTGCTCGTTCCATTTACCCGTCTGCAACGCGTTTTCCTTTTTCTTTTACCACTCTGCTTGGGACGGTGGGTTGTGCATGATCTGACTCCGTCGGATGTGGACACGCCAAGATCAAACTAGATTACAACCACGGTGACACCACCTCCTTGAGTCAAGGCTAGCTGAGATTGCCACCGAACTCCATACGATACCCATGGTGAGAATATTAACGTATCACTGAAGAGGCGTCGGCGTGTGGCCGCCTGACCTTGTGACTTTTCATCCTAACCGTCATGTCTAGTTCTAGTAGACAATTCGCCACATCTCAGCTTTTAAGGTCTTTCGACACGCCTTCATACTTCTCTGGTTCTCGGCTAGAGCCTCACCTGGTCGTAATTGCCGTGCCCAAGCGCAACCATCTTCTCTAGATCTTCTCAGAACCTCGTGGCGAACCACACACATTAGGTCGCACTAGTATAGTCCGCCAATAAAGGGGATATGGGTAAGAAACTTGATATGACGCTTCGAGGTGATGGTAGACAATGTGATACGATCGTTTCCAATGTCCACATGTTTTCACGCAACGCAGTCATCGAGAAGCTGGAACGTGGCCCATTACTTCGTCAACTACAGCACGTCGACGGGTCTCTTAACTCTACCAGTTGCTTGCACCACTTCTCTATGCGGAAAAGAAGTACCCTGGCATACTTCTTGTTGTTTATAATCCTTGTTCCACATCCCTCTCTACCTGGAGATCTGCATACCATCTACGAGGTCGTGCAGATCGGTGAAGTTTGTTGCACCGCGGTGGAATTATATTAAGGTAATCGTGGGTGGCTACTTGAAAGAATACAACAATCCCGCGCTCGACGTTGTCTCCTCTCATTCAAGACAGGGCCGGAAACTGCACGGAAAGGTCAGTTGACGAGGAATCTCCCTGCTTCAACTTACTCTGCTAGTCACAATATGATGCTAACACATCCTCTTTGCTAAATCGAGCAGCGTCACGCACCTGCTTCTCTGTGCTTCTCTGGAATTGCGGCATTCTCACCACATGGAAATATTTGATGCATGCGCGTAGCAGCACCGCCCCAACTCCCTGGCTGATGGTCCTACGAATGTTACTCGCCAAGAATCCCTTGGGATCTCAGTACGTAGCTCAATTCCTTAGTGGTTTCGCTTCCTTCTGACCGAATCAAGAAAGCTTGACTCACGGTTCCCTAATCCAGGGAGCTCATGAGCTGAAGACCCCAATCCCCACCTTCACGCCATGCCCCAAGTTTCTTCGAGCTCCTTATTATAATTATTTTTGCGGTTAGTAAGAATCTCGTCCCACCGCCCGAATACGTCACTTTCGTCGCTTAAAACGCCAGACGTACTGAGTGGTCTTCCATACTCCCAGTCCAACTTCCGTAGAATTTCCTGGCTGAGGAATCCATCCTCATGTTCCTTCGACTTGGTCTCTTCCTCTGGGCTGGCGCTGTAGCCGCCCCCATCCAGCCAGACGCTTGTGCCGCGATTGCTGGGGAGACATTTTCAAAACCATCCGATGCCCTGGCCTGCTTAAGGTCTTTCTCATTCAACGATACCCTCAGACAGAACGTTCTAAGCAACGTATTGAGAGTTTTTGACTCCTACACCTTCGAGGATTACTACCCAAAGACATCTTTTCCTTTCCCAAACAAGGTTGATATACGTGCAGAACTTGCCCGAATAAACTCCACGTTATATGTCGTGAGTTTTTTCGGCTACTTCATCGCCGACTTAACTGATACGTCCCTCAGACGGACTATGATTTCCACCTTGACTTGTATAATTCTATCAACAAAATGAACGATGGGCACACAGGTGAGTATCATCAGTTTGTGACATGGTTGACCGCCTTCATCCTCGCCGACATAGTATGGCTTCCACATTGTTACATCAACTGGGAAGCCGTTTGTCCTACTCCTATCGTTTCACTTTCTGTCAGTGGTCGTGAACGCGTGTACATAGCGCCCGATGCCGCTGACTTCGTATCCTTGGCCCCTAATGGCTTTACCAGATACTATGACTTAATTGGCTTCAATTGGAAGCGACTGGCAGGTGCGGAAGTCCTCAAAATCGAAGGTATGGACCCGTACGACTACGTGGACTTTGTTGCGGACACGGTGTCCGGCAATTATATCGATCACGGCATCCGAGTGAACAGCGTGTTCACCAGCTACAGGCTCCTCGGCTCTTCATTCTCGCAAAGGTTTGGAGATCTGGCTGGCAGACAGTTCAGTCCGATAGAAAACCTGACTTTCGTATTGATACCTGTTGGAGAAACACGACCGGAGACTGTGACAGTTCCATTTTTACACGTCTTCCTTGGGAATAGCTTCTCAGACAAGGACTCGTAGTAGGCCCTCTTTATCTTACACATGCTTCCGTTTCTTTACCTTCCATACAGCTGGGCGAACAACTGCGCTGCCGACGGAAGCACAAATGGTGTGGATAGGAAGTTGGCGTCAGATGCTGCCCAACCTCAACCGAGACTTCGTGCCAAGGGAATTATTCGTTCGCCTTCCGATGCAATCGGGTTACCCTCCCAATTTCAGCCATCGTTACCACCAATTAATGGCGAAGCCCACGAGATGGTTTCCTATCTTCTTCCGGACAACGTCACAGGCGTCGTGAGCTGTCATACCTTTTTTTTACATATGTACTGTAATTTTTGACGGTCAGTAGCTCTTTGTAGGAACATTTGAAGATGCTGATCTTGGAGGATTCCAAGCTGATTTGGTCACTACGATCATTTCCCTCAAGGCCGCGGGAGCGACGCGGCTTCTCATAGACCTTACCAACAATCCTGGCGGGTTCGTGTGCGAGGGTCTTTTCCTGCATCAATACTTATCTGGGTCCAACTTTGGATACCCGTAAGGATCTGATGCCTATTCGGGACTATCGCCCATTTACGTGTATGACCCCACCTTAGAGGTTTCCAGACGGCAATTCGGGGCAACCTATTGGCGCGGAAAATAGTCAGTCAATCAATAGCACTTGGTGTCAGGGAGAATGACTCTTTCTACGCCCCAGAACAATGTACGCATTCGGCCCGAAAATTCCGAGAGTTGCTGAGTCTTACGGTGTTGCAGGGGCCTTCGTCAACGACACCTTATTTCCTATCAATTTTAACTACATTGACCCGCCAGTTTTGGTCACCGAAAATGATCATAGGGATGCCACATCACAGCGCTTCCACGTGAGCAATCATTATTCTGTATGTTTTCTCGTGTTGTATTGACGGTTGTCCTGACTTAGGACGTTTGTCCCTTCTCTGTTCTCATCCCAAACCTACCTCCGTTCGATCCGAGTAACATTGCCATTGGTACCTGTTTTAGTCTGATGGCGTGTGAGCACTTCGTTGACTCCTGACTTCAGTGACCAACGGGAACTGCGCGTCGACGTGTGCCTTATTCAGCACGCTCATGAAGGAGCGGCACAACACAACGATCGCGGTATTTGGAGGGCGCCCCGGACAGAGCATAGAGTTCAAGGGTAACACCGCTATCACTTTTCCGGACCTTTCGGCTAATATGAGATTGAAGGCATGGCTGGGAATCAAGTCCTAGAGTGGACGGACCTCGATACTGCGATAAAAACCGCGGGGCTCAAGAACGTACGTGGATTATTTAATGACACTCGCAGACGTTACTCATGCAAGAAAAAAAAAACAGGATCCCTTGGCTCCCCCTGATCTGTGAGTACATTGGATGTCCTGGTTACGCCCATTAATCGGATTGTCGTAGTTTAGTTTCTGGGAATATGCGGTACGATATTCCTGAAAGATCACATGTTGCTCCACAGTCATTGATTTTTACTTGTTTACAGTCACAATTGGCGGATAGCGTACAGTTACGTCAACAAGGATACGCCTATCGGTAAGGGAACAGTGTTATTGATGTTACAGTATCTTAGTATCACCGTTTTCCGCGCGTATTTCAGCATATTACTCTGAGCCTCCGACTTGTGAGTCAGCACCACATAGACTCACTGGCTGGTTACTTGTGCTGAAACTCTTATAAAAAGTTCGATTCCCATACACTGCAGACACGTACAACGATCCCCAAAATCTCTGGACTTTCGCGTAAGTGGGTGTTAGTAGACATCAACACTGTATTGAAAATTTAGCAGAGCCCGGGAGATCTTCGGTTAGACTCGGAGTGAGTTACTTGAAAAGGACGGACATCGGAATTATGTACTATTGCGTATTGTTGCCTAAGGCCTGAGCGCCTCGAAGTGCTTACACCTTTCCCTGTATGGCGAAAATGAACATTTACATCCCATGCACAACCTAATGGGATGCGTTTGTGCCCCACTACGCCCTTGGGATTGCGGCCTGACGGCAAGCCTACCCAAAGGGTATTTGAACGAATGTATCCACCGTTGAGGCCGAAAAGTTACGCTAGAGTAGGTTGACTACAGTTGGATGCATGGCTGGCACCATAATGGCCGGATCCGCCTTCCGTCGGTCGACTGATTGCGGACCTGTCGGGTGGCGCTTGAGCACGATAAAAATCCGAGGGCCCCGATTTGACTTTGACTTGTCCCCCAACATCATCTCTCCTTGCCCACTCCACTCACTGTACTTTCCGATTTCTTTTCGAATATGGGCATTCTTGATATCGTTCCCGTATGATGGCATTTGGCCCGATTTCGTGGAGTTTCTGCTCATCTGATCTATCTATAGCCTGGCGTCATCACTGGCGATAACGTCCGCAAAATTTTTGAATATGCGAAAGAACATAAGGTCAGAACGGTTTTGAATCCCAATTCCGATGTCATGCTGAGCACTTGAACTTCATGATGGTGATGGTGATGGGTTCCTTCAGTTTGCTATTCCCGTACGTAATCCTTCAGCGTCCTGCCATCACATCGCGTAGTAACTTTCCCACATGGCAGGGTATTGTAAGCGCGAAAGTCGATCTTATTATATCTCAACACAGTACTCAAAACATCGTGATGTAGAATGTGACGTCGTCTTCTACCGCCAATGCAGCACTCGAAGCTGCCCGGTCAGTGTATCCTTTTTTGAGAGTCTTCACTCATGTCTGACCTCGAAGCAGCGATATCCAGTCGCCTATCATTCTTCAAGTCTCGCAGGGTGGAAGCGCGTACTTCGCGGGGAAGGGTCTGGCAAACGACAAACAACAAGCCTCCATCACTGGTGCTGTCGCCGCTGCACACCACATCCGAACCGTTGCCAAGGCCTATGGCGTGTACGCCCTGACTTTCGATTGCATGGGTCTTTGGTTATTCTGACTCGCGATCCTTTTAAACAGACCAGTAATCCTGCACTCTGATCACTGTGCCGAAAAGCTCCTCCCGTGGTTCGACGGCATGCTCCAAGCAGACGAGGAATACTACAAGGTCCATCAAGAACCTCTATTCTCCTCCCACATGCTTGACCTCTCCGAGGAGCCGAAGGACCAGAACATCGCAACTTGCGTCAAATATTTCAAACGCATGGCGCCTTTGGGTCTCTGGCTCGAGATGGAAATCGGTATCACCGGCGGTGAAGAAGATGGCGTTGACAACACCGGTGTCGAGAACAGCAGCCTGTACACCCAACCTGAGGAAGTGTACGACGTACACACCGCACTCTCGGCAATCAGCCCCAACTTCAGCATAGCGGCTGCGTTTGGAAACGTGCACGGCGTTTACAAACCGGGTAACGTACAATTGCACCCCGAACTCCTTGCCAAACACCAGGCGTATGCCAAGAGTCAGATCGGCGGAAAGAATGAACAACCTCTGTGAGCATTAGGTCAGAATGCACCTCTTGTGCTTTCCGAACGCGATGTTTTTTTTTCTAGTTTCCTCGTCTTCCATGGTGGCTCGGGCTCTACCAAAGAGGAAATCCAGACTGCCGTCAACAATGGTGTTGTCAAGATGAACGTGGACACCGGTCTGTTTCACCTTACTAACCTTCTTGTGTGAAAGATTTAACAGTCATTCAGACACCCAATTCGCATATCTTTCTGGTATTCGGGTAAACATAGCCTCTTTCGAACTGATTTTCGGTGGAAGCTTATCGACCATTTCTAGGACTTCGTCCTCAAGAAGAAGGATTACCTTCTTTCTCAGGTTGGCAACCCAGAAGGCGCAGACAAGCCTAACAAGAAGGTAGTGGTTCTTTACGGGGATGGGAGCACGGCTGATCATGACATTAGTTCTATGACCCTCGTGTCTGGGTCCGTGAAGGTGAAAAGACGCTTTCGGAGCGTATCAAAGTCGCATGCCAGGACCTTGGCAACGTCAGTAAGTAGAATCTCTCTCTCTCCCTTCCTAAGCCGTCGCTGACTGTCCCACGTTAGACCGACTTTGACCACGTTATTTTTGTCTCTATGGTTATGTGAGATTTGCGACTACAATGACTCGATTCAATGAGGTGTAGCAGTTATAAAGAGATGGCTTTTGTAGAATCCGAAGTATTGTATTTTGCAGACTCGACAATTTTTTTTAGTAAACGGTTGTATTCGTGGGCATTCCAACCGAAAGAGCAGCTGGGACAGCCTGGACCGCAAGAAAGACTAGCTGGTAAAGCAATGCCTCATGGACCCTTAAGACAACAACTCGGCCAAATTTGCTCGTAGCAAAAGGACGAGCAACCTGGGGAAAAAAGAACGAAAACTTATGACGAGAGTGGGATTCGAACCCACGCCCCCGGAGAGACCAGATCCTTAGTCTGGCGCCTTAGACCGCTCGGCCATCTCGCCTCCTAACGTGCTTGTCCTATAAACCATTCTCGTTGAAACAGGGCCGGTCGAATATGGTTGGAACTAGTAATAAGCGGTTAGGAACGTCCTTGCAGCATCACACATATGAACATAGGACGCTCATATAGGTTTTAGGTGCCCATAGTTTCCTGGATGTAGCACGCTGTTGCTGAAATCCGGCAGAACATATCAAACCCGCTATGAGAAATACGATCTTCGGCGGGAGAAATAGGACAAAGGTGTTCGTGGGTGTTTATTGTGCACTATGATATCTGGGTAGCTCGTCCACGGAACTCGCTTCTTTACGGGCGAGAACGGCGAACATTTAGTTGTGATCCAAGACAAAAGGTTGCGCCTAGAGGACTACACGGTGTTACTAGACGTCGCTTCGGGTAAATGTGCAGCCAGGATTGCCTCTAATTCTCGAGGAGATGGGTCGCCTAATGAAAGGTCGTCCCAGCTCTCGTTCTCAGGGGCCCACAGAAACCAGTTTGGCGACGGCGTCGGCCGGATGTGCGAAAAATCTTGCACTTCGGCATGCTTACCCTAGGACGCATGTCAAAGAATACGTTGTGAACAAGGATCTGAGGTGCTCACGTTAGGTAGTTGTTCCCCATCGATGGATGGATCAAGTAGAGTCGCGAATGAAGGATACTCTGCAAACGCGATAGCAGAGCAATTTTCAATAACCGGATTAGAAGCCACGGAGAGGTATACGCGAACATCCATCGAGTCGTGCATGCGGAACTAAATGAATGAGTAAAGGCGGTCAATATTCTGACAAGCGGGTACGTACTTGATGGCATTTGACGATCGCTGTGCATCTATGCAGGTTGTGCAGGATCACGCTGCCTTTCACGTTTGGCAATACCAGAAGTGTTTCTTTGAGGTCGTGAATGTGGAGGGCTGTCAAGTCAAGTTGATTCTGACTGCGCACAGACCCATCTGTGGCCCGTAAATCTACGATGCAATGATCCAAATCGGATAATATCAGATCAGACAACGGAGGTCCCTCTCCGGATGCTGGGATTGACTGCAAGGACAGTCTGCGGTGGGAGTGGGAACTTAGGTTATTGAAGTCAGACGTGCCAGATAAGCCGTCTCTCCCTCCCAACTCATCGGCGCCGCTTGATGTTGATGAGGGGAGCAGTGTTGGCGCTACAGAAAGTGGGGGCTTATTTGTCTTACGCTTGAATGTAAACTTCGTCTTGGGTAGAGAAGCAGAGCGGGTCTCCTCCAAAGTCTGTTCTAATAAGTTCATTTGCTGTATCAGGGCGTGAGTACACTTGGACTGTTCTTTAGAATATGAGGAGAACGCACAGCTTGGCATTGTCGCTGGTCATAAGCAGCTAGAAGACTCGTCACGTCCGTCAAGCTTTTCCTCAACTTTCTGATATCCAAGGCTAGTTCCTGCCAATCATTGTGGGGCGTGGTGTTGTTTTTGAACGCTTCCAGACGGTCTGTTAGACCTGGATCGATATGTCTAAGAAGAGGTAAAGATAGGATCAAATAGGATACGAACTAGCACGGGAAGCCTGAAATTGCGAATAGAAATGCTCCTGGAAAGCTTTGTTGGTCGGTTCTGACATTTTATAGCTTCAAGTTGGCAAGCAGAACAATAACCAATAACCACAGGGGTCAATACCCGTTTCACACAATACACCCATAGTCAAATCAAATCCTGCGCGTGATATCCTCATAATATTTTCTCTCCCTTTCTACTGAGTTTAACAAGATGCTATGTTACACAGAGATATCATACTTTGGTCAACTCCTTAACGACCGTACCTAGAGTAGGTGAAGGCAATGAGAAATGTTTCTAAGGATAAAGGTGATGAGGACACATACTTCTGTAACTCCCATTCACGATTGTCTAGAGGACAAACATTCCTGGTCTTCAGCCAGCGCGAGATGCAGTGGAAGTGGAATGCATGCTGTTGTAGGCTCAACGTCAGGGACGCACATCAGAAAGGGGAGAGGGACTACGTTGCAAATACCCCAAGCCGCATTACACTCTTCACTGGTTGCCGAGACCTGATTAGCTTGACAGTCTATGCCTGGATTATGAAGAATATTAGCATGTCGACCGATAAAACAAATAACGATTGCAAACAGAGGTCCATGATATGATTACGGCAGATTGCACAGTTGTCAACGACAATATCTGCAAAAGTTCAACTATTATAACATAATCGAAGGAAAAAACGGCACTATGCTCACCCCACGCCCACAATGCCACCGCATTCCACTGACAGGTGCATTGGCCTAAAAAATCTAGAAACCGTGGAGATTCGTGCACACCTTTTTAACTTCAAATCGCTTCTTCGAGTCATCTTTCTTAGATGCCACTGCGGGAACGTCTACATCAACGTCCATATCAGCCATGATTTTGCTTTGTGTGGTGGTGGGACGAAGTGAGCGTGCTTTGGCCCTCACGAGTCCATGACTCACGTAATCGATCATGCACGTGACACAGACGCGTGGTATAGACGCGATCACATGACATGGTAAGGTTGAAGTTTGGATCGGTGTGGGGACTTTGTGTTATTGACACTCACTCTCCCCACAACACATGTACTACTCACTCCAGGCATTCTAACGGAATTTACTCATGTCAAGCTACTCATCTGACGGGTCAAGATCGGGGCATCGCTCCCCGCTCTTCGGTACTGCAACATTTTCAACGTTCACTCCATCCGAGTCTGCCCAGACCCGGTCTTCGTATTCTTCGCGTTCAGGTGAGATCACATCCTATTAAACATTTGGATTTGGATTTTGCTGACAGGTTCTTTCAGGAATCTCATCTGATGATAGTGATGTTTCTGGAAACGATATGCGCAGGATTACCGTCTCTCCCTCGCCCACCGACAGACATTCTAGATCGGACTTGCATTCTTGGTCCGAAGATGACTCTAGCCGGGATGACGCTGAGGTAGAAGCAGCCTTGAGCGCTCTCGACAATGAACTGGAACAGACAGAAGATGCCCTAACCGAGTGGTCGCGTCAGTCCTCCGCCACGCCTTCTTCTTATCTGAGTGGCTCTGCGTCCTCCCCTTCCCTCACATCGACATCCTCTATATACATACCTTTCACGAACACTTTACGGGACGCCCGCATCCTTAGTACCATCACTGAACGTACTGAGAATCCGTCGTCACGGCCCACGTCGTACAATCTTTCTGTGCCCGAGTCCAGGCCTGTTTCTGATGCGATCAGGCGTTCCGCTGTATCACTTCATTCCCGAGGTGTTACTGAGCCCGGGCCCAGCACCGCTACTCCAAGTCGTCGCACTGGGGATCTGATTGCCTTCTTTGAAGATAAATCATCATCGTCTGATAACTCATCCCGCCCTTACTCCCCTTATGGCCATCGAAGGACAGGTTCAGTACCTGCAGGTCCTCGTTCCCCTAGTCCCTACACACAAACCAGTCAATCAATACCAACTTTCACCACAACTTACGGGTATGGGAGTTCCAACTCTCGCCCATCGTCCCCCAGCAAAAGCTGGTCATCGCAGTCACGGTCTTACACGTCTACCCCGCCACGTTCCTTCCTTTCCCCACCACCCCATAGCAACACTACGCGGACCGACTCTAGGCTTGAAAGTCCCTACATGTCAAGCGAAACTCCTACCTATTCAAACACATTCACTCCTACCTCGTATAGTTTTACCAACACTAGCACCACGACCCAAGGTACTTCACTGAGACGGCCACAGACGTCGCCACGCTCGCCATTGAGCTCGGTGCGCAACGTTGTTGCGGCATGGAAAAGTCGCTCGCCTTCTATCGATAAATTATCGCAAGTATCAGCGACAGATACGACACCAGAGGAGGGATTTTTCAGCATACGGCGCCGGGCCGAGAGGGGTTTCCAGCGAGAAAGAGCTTCAATAGGTGGGGAATCTGGTCCTAGCACGTCTAGGGGAAGTGGCCCGTCTCATCAGGAAGTGCCCGGTACTCCAAGGACAAGCACGTCCCTTACGCCGAGTGGCATAGTGTCTCCACCTTTTGACCTGACTGAATTAGGAACGTTTGCCAAAGGCAGTGAAGAGGTGAGCCTTTCGATCATCTTACGTCATCCAAATCCTCAGGGATGACCTGTTGGCGTCCTCTGCCCGCCTGCGTCGTGTTCCTATGTCTATGGACTGACTACTTCTTCCTTCAGCCTCTCCGCATAGGACTTCTGTGGTACTTGAATGTGCACGCGTCACCTCCGTATCGATGGCAAAGATGTCAAGCGGTCCTATATCCCAACATGCTCTTACTCTCCTGGATTGCTCAAGGTGGCGGGCGCGGGATCGCCACTTTGGATTTACTAAATTGCACTGAGGTCCGCTCAGTTGCTTCGCCGACTCATCCAAGTGCACAAGACGATGTTGGCACGATTGCTGCGAAGGCACAGACCGCAAATGCTCAGGCAGAGGGCTTTGGGGAGTTGGGTTTGTTGGAGACGCTGTGTCCTTTTCAATTGTTTTATGGTGACGGCGTGGAGCGGTTGGGTGCAGAGTCGGCTAGGGAGCGCGTGCGCTGGGTCAGCGCCATCTGGTATGTCTTACAGTGTCGCTTGTTCATTTCTATAGCTCATGATATGTTTAGGGAGGTCCTTGATCGCTCCGTCACAGTGCCCGATCGGTCTGAAACACAGTCACCCACCGGCTCTATGCGTACGATACGGTCGATGGCGAGTACGAGTACACACTCCAGTTCTGCCATCTCTGGCTCGCGTTCTACCACATTCCTCCCACCCGTGGAGAGCATCCC
This sequence comes from Russula abietina, assembly GCA_003313715.1. Lineage (NCBI taxonomy): Eukaryota > Fungi > Basidiomycota > Agaricomycetes > Russulales > Russulaceae > Russula > Russula abietina. Next base: position 14,212 of record QLOU01012799.1, read on the forward strand.
TGATCTGTCTGATTTCCAGTCTCTTTCGGGATCTAGCGCGGGATCCTTGTCTCGCCAACCATCTTTGCGCTCCCGCGCTGTCGACGATGCTGCGATCTCCAACCAAACTATTGTATATCCTGGAGATCCGCGTGTTATTGCTCCTAGTCGCAGCAGCTCACTACGGCGTACAACATCCATGACCGACCTCGGGGAGGAGTTTGAATCTGCTCTGCGACGGGCCAAAGATGCGCGACCTGGATTGGGCTTCGGTTTAGGACTTGCAGGTGCCATCATCGGAGAAGGTTCGCCTGTTACTGTATCCAGCGGACCGACCCTCCGGCGCGATATCATTGTTACACCCCCACCTAGTGCTAGTCGTGCTGGTGGATCTCGTGCTCGGGCTGTAGGCTCAGAGTCCGTGGCTTCAGTGTCGGATGATGCTTTCTTTTCATCCGGAGCAAGGACTACTGGCGAACAGTCCATCTTCCATTCATTATCTTCGGTAACCGATGTCACGACGCCGGCCATTGATACTACATCTGCCGTGCTTACAGAAGAGACGTCGGGCTCTGGAACAATAGTCCCGCTAACATACCGAGCAGGTACCTCTGAAGCTCGCCAGTCGACTTCCACCTCCGACCTGCCTTCAAGGCCCATAGGGCTCACGCGATCTCGTGCCGTGAGGACAAGGAGAGATGCTGCGAGTTCGGACAGCTATACCGATTCATCTTTCTCTGGAATGGAGTCATCCTCGGACAAGGAAAATATGTCAAATCATAATCTTACCAGGTCGTATTCCGAGTTTTCGCGTAGCGACGAGTTTAGTACTCTAGAGAGCTACTCTAGATCAACTCACACGAGATCCGCCAATGGCACGCCACTCCCAAGCTCGTCTTCCGAGCGCTCTCCCAGATCTGAGGGAGAACCGAGTTCTACGGGGACACCAACCAGCTCCACCCCGTTTGAGACAGCACGCTCTCCTTCAGCGCGTTCTTCCTCAATCATCTCCTTCGCATCTCTGCCAAGCATCCCATCGCTTTACGAGACCGCCGTAGTGTGCTCTTCGGAATCGGAAGCCACGAAGAGTGTCTCTGTCGAATCTAAAGCTAGCCCCGAAGTTGATTCCGGGTCCGAATATATCACGGCACCAGTTTGCGAGAGCGAACCGACGTCGCCGTTTGCAACTGCAGAAGTGTGTCCGACAGAAGTGTCGACTGAATACGAAGATGCGGAATGTCGCTGCAAGCCAGAAAAGATGGTCGTCTCGGAAGGAATTCAGGCTGCTGTCCCTGAGCCGACTGAGCCGATCAAACAAGTCGTTCCACAACCTGTGGAACGGGTCATTACTGAACCTGTTGAAGACGTAGTTCTTACGCCTGAAGAAGATGTACATGCTGCTCCCCTTCCACGCGCTGGAGAAGAGATATCGATCCCCATTCCGGAGCCGGTTGTCGCTGTCGAACCTATCGCAGGGCCACGAATAATTGAAATTCCCCGAGAGTTCCCTCTCTATCCTCCGTCCTCTCCCACTGCCAGCTCCCCTGTAGGGACTACCCTAACTTTGTCTACAACGAGTATCAGTATCGCCAGGCGTATTCCACTTCCTGAGTCCGTTGCAAGCCTTTCTGTCGTCTCTACCGAGTCACCAGTCACTTCCGTAAGATCCCTCCCGCCTCCCTTGCCAGGACCTTCCCCCATTCGTTCACCGGACTCGCTACCGACGACGTCGTTACTGACGTCAGTCACTGAGTCGACCCCAAGTACCCTTACACCGCCGCCTCCTAGTCCTTCAATCCATGGGTCTCGGTGGGCACTAGAAACAGATGACACCTACGAATCATCAATTCTAGCGGCTTCCCCTTCGGTGCAATCCATATCTTTTCCTGAACCCCAAGACATCTCATTTGATACATCTATCTTGCGACCTACCGCCTCCGCGTATACCTCTCAGGAGCCAAGCCGGCTGAGTACGATTGACGAGAGCCTGTCGAGCGAGTCACCATCCATTGTGTCTTCCTCTTCCTCGTCACCTTCCCTAACACCGACAGCAATTGTATCCGTATCAGTCACTGCATCATCTCCGTCCCTTCCTGCTCCGGTCCGCTCTCCTTTGTTACAAGTTCCGTCGTCCACGACGGTGGTAACACCGTCACTGTCTTCTAGACCAACTTCAGTCGCGTTGACTAGGACACCCTCTAGCGTCTCGACGTCCTCCATAACTACAGACATCCTGGAAGGGTCCGTTTCTGACTTGGAAGAAGTTTCAACTGAGCCATCGTTGTTATCTACCCAGATTTCGAGAGCTGTGGGTTTTCGATTAGCTGCATGCGACGAGACTTAACGTCACTCCACAGATCTCACCGGCATATGTTCCTTTACCCAGGTCACCATCAATGCCGACTGCTAGCCCAAGTGTTAGTATTAGTAGCCCTCGTGGTAGTATCCCGTCTATCCGCTCCGACTTGATGACCATACTATCGGAGAGACCACCGTCCGAAAGGCCGTCATCGGAAAGGCCCAGCGTAATCATCACAGATGACATCAACCGTCTTCTTCAGTATCTTCACGGGCTAGAGGGCGATAGACAGCGCGACAATCAAGGCATTCATGATCATCTCGGGGAGATTCAGAACGAACTTCGCGGTCTTGCTGATTACATTCACGATAAGGAGGCGCCCGCCGTCCTTCCTCCTCTTCAATTCAAGGACCAGTCCGTTGGTGAGAGGAGTGTTGTATCTCAGCTTTCACCCCGCGAAGTGCCTCCCTCGATTCCTCCAACTGCGACTGGCAAGGCGAGCCCGCGGCTTGTTCCCATCCCGTTGACCCCTCCTCCACATAGCCCACGCTCTCCGAGTTCTTTGAGTTCTAGTATATCATTCTTGTCATCTTATCATTCTGATGACCTCAGCTTGATGGAATCCGAGCCGTTTATTGAACAACCACCTTCTCTCTCATCCACTCCCATATCTTCTTCCCCAACGTCATCTTCATTACAGTCATCTCCGTCAAGCTCTCCCTCATCCAGGACACTCCCTTTGACGCCCATATCACAGTCCCCTCCCTCATCAGGCGAATATCTGTCTCGGACTTCAACAGAGATCACACAACGACCTCCCCCTACCTCCGTATCCCCTACCCAGTCAGTGGTTTCGAGCGCGACTGTTAGACCTAGAGCACCCGGCATAGATCGCGAAGCCCTGAACCGCATCCGTGAAGTATTAGATGGGGTTAAGGCGCAAACTGATGACTTGCGGGACGGCCAGTTGTGGACAACTAATGTCTTGGATGAGCTTCGCCAACGCTCTCCCGCAGATAACACGGAACTCGTGGAGAGGCTACAACGGCTTGAGGATCTGATTAACAGGCTGGCTGAAGCACCGAGGCATCCCAGGGCACCGACTCCTGTAGAGTCACTGTTTGATTCCGGGTCTGACATTTCGAGTACAATTAGGCGTCTCAGAGAAAGATGGGAGGGATTGAGGCAGGAGCCACAAACGCTCATTGCCCCGACGCCAATAAGACCACCAACATCCCTAGATGACATGATGGCAGAGCTTCTTCGTCCTCCCCAACCTCCAGCTCCCCCACAGATCCAGCCGCCGCCTGCATTCATACCTCTAACCTTCCGGCCTGATGCTCGTGGACCGCGACCCCGAAGTGCCAGCCCGACGCTTCTCACTGAAGTACTCCCAATGCGACCCTACACGGTCCCCCTTGCTGAACCCTTCGTTACCACACGTGATTTGCCCCGCCGCCGACCATCACGCGCAGGGAGACTTCCAAGACCGAGCGCGCTGGCACCGACCCCGATACACCCTCCAGAGACACTTGTCACACACGATGCTGGTCGTAGATTCCGTCCGGATGAAACAGGACCTGACCTCCTCGACGAACTTCATCGACTAAGAAGACGGCTCCGGCCGGTTGCTGCTCCTGATGGATGGATACATTCGAGACATGACGAAGCCGAACCCGCACCTGTGAGTTTGATCTCGGGTTTCCTTCCTTCCGCACGCTTATGCATCTGATAGCCTCCCCCACCTCCCCATGATCAGCAAGACGCTGGACGTGCAACCGCGCCAGCGGCGATGGAGACGCGTCCGTGGTACCCACCCATCCCACCGGTATGTAATTTCGGCTGTATGGTGTGCCACTTGGCTAACCTCATTGCAGCCCCCTGGTCCATCTGCCCCTGGGGCGATGCCACAAGGTGCTCAACCAGGTGTGGTCCCACCGATGCCGCCGCCATTTACCCAGGTAAGAACGTCTGGTTCCGCGATTAACTTCACTAACATTGAACCTTCCTTAGTCTGTCATTCTGCCACCTATTTTCAATGATATGATGGCCATGGTTCGGGTACGTACGATTTTTTGGTTTGGTCGTCAAATTATAACAATGTGTTTTCACACAGGAAAATCGATTCATGCATTTGGCCTCTTTGGAGCAGCAACGTGAGCTCATGAGGTATATGAACTCGTTGAATGAGTGGCTAGGCCACGATGTGGAAGATCGTCAATCAGAGCTTCGTGGTGTCTCTGCTCGCATAGATCAGCTCCGCGACGATCTGAATCGCCTAGGCCTGGCTCGAGGACCTTGTAAGTTGTACCACCTTTATGTGCCGATAACCGCTAATATACACTTTTAGTTCCACCAGGGCCTGTGGAACCTGGTGGTTTTATAATGCCGCCGGGTCCCGGAGGTCCCGGCGGTCCTGGCGGTCCCGGTGCTATTCCTGTTCGCCCGGCAACTGCACCAGGTCCCTTTGTACCGCCTCCTCCTCAGGTCTCATTCCCTCAGCCTTCTCAACAATATCCTCAACAATACCCTATCGGGGTGATACCCCCTGTTCGTCCCTATAGGACTCCAACCCCAACTGAGTCTCCGGTATTTCCTTCCCCTCCATCGCGGGATGGAGGTGCGCCCTTCATTCCACCCGATCTGGGTCCAGCCCGAGGGAGCATCGCTGTACCCCCACAAGTATACCAACCTCCTATCCCTGGGGTTGACGATGAAATATACATACCTCCGGAACCGTCCTATTTAACCAGCACCCCCAGCATAGGATCCCCACGCTCAACTTTGGCCCCTGTTATCGTTCCTCCTCCTGGACCTGGACCGCAGCAACCCGCACCTCCCATTTTTGTGCATCCCCCTTCCCAACTAGGCAGGACCCCAAGTCCTGCGCGTTCGCAGAGTCGAACTCCCCCGCCCATTCCTGGCCAACCGACGATAATTGTCCCCCCGCAACCTGCCGCTCCTCCAGCGGTTCCTTATACCCCTTCTACCCAGCGTGTGTACGATGAGCGACCCGATCAGCCTGTTCTATTTCCGCCTCCTGCTCAACCGTTCCAGGTGGTAGCTTCTCCCCGCCCGGAGCCCTCTGACTTTGATGGCCGTCGAGAAGGTCCTCAGCAACCGATAATCATTCACCCTCCCCCCCAATCACACATCACGCCTGGTCCCTACGGTCCTCCAGGTCCAGGCATAATTGTACCACCTTCTCATCCACGGACGCGCTCGACAACTCCAACCACCACCGAATCCCCCCGATCCCCTGTTCTCGCAGGTCCATATCCCCCACCTACCGTGTTTCCGGGTGGTCCTTTTCCGGGTGGTCCTTTTCCGAGCGCTCCTTTTCCGGGCGCTCCTCTGGCAGGTGTTCCATTTCCAGCTCCTATGCCAGGGGCGGGCATTCCACCTCCCGCACCACCTATCACCATTGTAGCCCCATCGAGAGGATCGAGGTTCTCTCCAGAACCAGAGTATCGCAGTCCTCGAGAGTCACCGAGACCATATCCTGAGTCCCGCGCACCCTCCCGTGCACCCTCACGCTACGCGGAAGGCCCCTACCAGCCTCCTCCACCTGTGCCGGTGCCGATCCCGACCGCAATCCACCACATCGAGCACGAGCCGTATCGATCCCGTCGAGGCGAACGGTCGAGGACTCCGTCTTCTAGGACCCCGTCAATCGGGCCTGAAGAAAGAGAACGGGATGATCGTCGACCTTACCGTTCACCCAGTCTCGATTATCGGGACCAGCCTGAATATCCGGTCCCTATTGGTGTAGGTCCTGGATACGACCGTGGAGTTGTCCCCACTGTTATCCACCCACCCCCAGTGACCCATGTACACCAATACCCATCCACATACCCCCCTCGATCGCCAACGGGCTCGTCGCCACCCTTTACCGAGCGAGAGGGCGAGCCGCTCCCGCATCCTTTCGGCGCACCTACACAGTACCCTCCATCGGAACAAGTCCCTATGCCGCTTGGCAGGACACCTACTCGTCCATCTCGCGCTCCCACCATTGTTGAAGTCACTGGCCCAGAGCCTATCCAAGTTTATCCTCCTCCTGACCACCGGCGGCCACGGACCGAATCAACTCGTAAGCACTGCATATAGTCACGATACATTCTCTTCTTAAATTTTAATCATAGCCTATCAACCTCCCATATCTGGACCTGTGTCCGAGAGACCTATATCGCCCTCGTTCGAGAGCCAAGTACGCGGCGCGAGCCCGAGCGTTCCATTTGTTCCAGTTTTACCCTCAGATGCTTCACGTCGCACTTACCCCCCTCGGCAACCGGGATTCCCGGAACCAGGGACGTACGGACATGTCCCCCCCGAATCACTCACCGAACCAGAGGAGTACGAACCCCCCAGCGAAGAGCCGCGTGGCGTACCAGGGGTGCATCGTCCGGGCGAGGAGCCGCGTGGTGCTCCGGGAGAAGAACCACGTGGTGCTCCGGGCGAAGAACCGCGTGGTGCTCCGGGCGAAGAACCGCGTGGTGCTCCAGGCGAAGAACCACGTGGTGCCCCGGGCGAAGAGCCGCGTGGTGCTCCAAGAGGTGCAGACATGGGCGGTGTCCCCGAACCAGAGACTTACGGTCATATCCCCCCCGGGTCCCTGACACCTTCGGAGGAGTATGGCGAGGAACCGCGTGATGCTCCAGTTCCGGGAGTATCACGCGCTCCCACGGCAAGGGGTGCCCCCGGACCTGGGGCCTACGGTCATATCCCTCCCGAGTCGGTGACCGAACCTTCAGAGCCATATGGCGAGGACCGTGGTGCCCCACCCCCGGGAGTGTCACGCGCTCCCACGGCAAGAGGTCCCGGTATCACCCCACGTTATCCATCCGGGCCTGGCGCGCTGGACTATGATGACGCCGAGCGAGCACGACAGGAACGTTTTGGGGATCTTGAACGACAGATGGTTGACGCGGCACAAGACGCTGCAGAATCTGAGATTCGTAGAGATCATCAATTCTCTGAAAAGCAAGCTGAACGGGACCGTCAATTCCAGGAGAGTGAAGCAAGGAGAGATGCGACACTCGTGCGGCATCCACCACCCCCTGGTGCCCCCGAAGACATGTTGGGATTGCCGCCGGAGGGAGCTGAATCTGTCGTTGCTTCAATTCGTCGTGCGTCTACTGAGTCTGCTGCCCGTCACGCAGACGACATCAGAGATATTGTGCACGACGAGCGAGAGGAGATGGCAAGGCAACTACAAGCGGAACGGGAAGAAGCACGCGCTGCACGGGAGGCACTCGAGCAGCAAGTGCTTGCGGAACGCGCGCGGGCCGACGAAGAACGGGATGCTCGTATGCGAGAATTGGAGGAGGAACTTGCGCGTGTGCGGGCTGAGTTGGACCACGAGAGACAGCAGCGTGATCGTGACGAGGAAATGCGACGTGAATCCGAATCCCAGAGGATGCTTGAACGCGATGAAGAGACAAGACAGCAATTAAGCGAGATCACTGACCTTCTTCTTGCTCATCGTGAAGAATTTGCGCGGAAGAAGGAGACTGTGGACGAACGATGGAGAGAAAAACTAGAGTGGCGCGATGAGACGAACAGACAGTTCCATGATCTGTTCGGGATGGTTCAGGGTATCATAGATAATTGCACGGAAGAGAAAGCAAGATGCGAAGAAGAACGCCGCCTGGCAGAACAAAGGCCGTGTAAGTCAACTTGTCGCTCATTCACATTCATATGCTCACTATTTCTCAGCGACTCAAGATGTCATGAATGAGTTACAAAGGTTGCAGCAGGTATTTGATTCGTTGACAGCATGTGAGTACTATTTGGAAGAGGAAGACCAGATATTAAGAATATCCACAGCATGGCGTGAAGAAACAGAAAGACAACACGCGGATTTGTTGGAAACTGTGCGGTCAACGGCAAATGTCCAGGTCCCATTCAATGTTCAAGGGGTATGTGTCCTCCTGCAAATTTTTGACTAAATAATTAACCAAGCATTCAAAAGTATCTCGATGAATTCAGCAAATCCTTAGCGACAGAAGTGCGCATGCTCCTTAATGAAGTCAGTAAACTCCGGGAGGAACGACGTAATATTCAATTGTTAGCCGGGAATCATTGCGTCCTTAGTCAGTCGTTTGCTAACGAATTTCCCAGTGAAATTGGCACTTTGTTGTGCTGGCGAAGCAAATACGAAACTGGTGGTATGTTTGATCCAGATTGGTGAGTGGTTTGTTTGTTACGAAGCCTTTTTTGACTTACGCGCTTGATGCATCAAGGAAACCACCAAGCACGGGCCTCGCTCCACAACCACCGGGTGACATGCCACCTGATCAGCCTCCTGTGCCTCCTTCAGAACCCCGTCAAGGTGCATGGCGTTCTGTTCACCAACGAGGTGGATTTAGGCGTCAACGCAAGAAGTCCGAAGCTCCGCCAGCTGGTCCTGTCATCGAGACGACACCGACAGCGGCTCCACCTCCTGATCGTGCAGGATCGTGGGCGACCTGGCAAGGTAAATATAATGAATTCTATTCATTAGAGATGACCTAACGTAGGCGAACAGTGCAACCTGGTGTCGAGTACACCCCTCCGCCAAGTGAACCTACGATTCATCTGGTACCAGAACCATCACCACAGCCACGTGGTCTCTTTGGCCCCCGCTCGCCACGCACATCTCCACATGAATGACATCTTGTTGAACATATATCATGACTTTGACGTTTTATACCAGTTACGCTAGTTCGGGATGACTCATGATCTTTGCAAACGACTTACACAATGTCCGATTCGACTTACATTTCATTACCATCTGTAGTGTATGCTCTATTTATCCTGAAATAACGACCATTGTTGGACTTTTGCAGGGTGTCTAAACTCACCTGAAACGTGAACAGAAGGAACACATGTTTTTATAATTTACAGTAGCACTGGCAGTTTCATCAACGGACTGCTAAGGTCTGTGGTGGTTTACAACTTCATAGGACCAAGAGTTGGTTTCGGCTTCAGTCATCTAACCCTAGTAACCAATCTAATCTAATGTCGAATTACGGTGGAAATTTATAGTGCCTGATCCCTCATGGTGCGGAGTGGAGGTTAAGATAATTTACGACCTCGAGATGAGAAGTCCGAGTGACTGGAACACCATGCGCAGTACACGTTTTTATGTGTTATACGAATTACGAGTCTGCCATCCTTCTCTCCTCATATGCACGCACTTCTAAAAGGCTCTGTAGCTTTGATGCAAGCCCTTCAGTGAGTTGAGTAACACCATTTGCGGTGCAAAGGCGATACGAAGGCATTGCTTGATACGTCTCCACAATAATCTACAAAAATTGTCCGTCGATAGGTCATCAAGTCAAAAACGACCTCGGAGGGCTCAGGAACCTACCTTTCCGTTTTCAACTCTGATGGAAGCAAGAATGTCGTCCGGATCACCGATGCGATTTAAAGGTGGAATGTTGCGTTCGTCTGTGCGATATATTCACGGTACAGTCGCGCGTGGGAGAAGTAAGTACCAAGTATAAAAAATGTTTCCCAAAAATTCAACTACTGACCATGTACATGCATCCAGCCACTGCCCAGCTGCAGTGCACTGGCCACCTGGATATCATCGACGGCTTCCGCAAGCCCCTCGGATATCGCCTTGTGAAGGAGCGGCAGGAAGCGAGCTATGAATCGCCCAGCGCAGCATACGATCAGCGTTGCCGCGCGTCAAAACGAAGTGAAGGGGCAGCGCAGCGCACGATTCTCTATAAAATCATTGAGACCCGCATTACAGTCATCCTCCCCAGGTGTCTCGGCAGGGAGCCAGCCGAGAATTGTGCTTGAGTCGGGGGAAGGCGGTGCGTCTGCTAGGAGGGACACAGCGAAGACGGGGCGCGTAGCTGAGAGGGGCGTGGGTGGCGGTACGAGATGGTAGAATAACCCTTTCCGTGAGGGATCCTCAAAGGTGGTGCTGGTGGGGATCTCGGGTGATGGCCCTTGGGCATGCACAGACGATGACGAGAAATGTCGGAGAATATATTGCGGCGCAAGTCGCCCGACGTGGCTTGCGAGCGTAAGAAGGGGTAATTGGGGTCGACGAAGTAGCCAGGAAGGTCTGGTAGAAGATAGTACGAGGGCACCTGTACCCTGTTTGCCTAGCACTCGAACGACATTTGCCCTCATCCGGCTGGCTGTGAGCCGACAGAGCCGCGCGCAGTGCGGGGCCACCAGCAACTCAACGATGTTCCCACGGCTATTCTGTTTGCAACTGAACATCAATAACTTACACGACTACTGGCATGGCATATGTCGCCGTTGAGGCAGACGAGGTATCTATCCATCTATTTTCCTTTTTCCTTTTCTACCGTATTCACAGTCAAATCGTTCTACAGCGCCTAGATGAGCTTGAAAGTGACATTAAAGGTTAGGATTGATGTTTGCTCTTCAAGTGTATCGTTAACCCTTGTCCTTTCAGCTCTCGGACAGCCTCCCGCAGGCAACATCGGTGATCCTGCCCCAAGAGAGGGCCGAGCAAGAGGCACGCCCCCATTTTTGTGCCCGTTTGAATAACGCGTCATTGACCGTCCCTGCTGTAGGCTACATCTCTGACGCTGGCAACGCGTCCTTCTGGAACATAGACTACTATCAACACTATTTCGACGTTGATACCAAAACTGTTGGTTTCCCCCCTCCCCTTTTGCTATTCCTGAAAATTGAAGTTGCTCCGCTACTCTAGGTCGTCTTTCGTTGTATCAACACGCTCAACCCCTTCTCGCCTACGTACACTTCTGCCCATCTCACGCCCGTGCCCGACCTCTACGGACCGTTCTGGACGCTCACAACCCTCATCTTCACCCTCTTCGTCACATCCTCTCTCGCCCACTCCATCGTCTCATACCTATCTTCGGATCCAGTCGAGTATGACTTTGCGCTGCTGAGCACAGCTGTCGGGCTCGTATACGTGTACGGCATTGGCGTGCCCGTGATGCTTTGGGTAGCACTTCGCTACGCTGGCATCAGCGAGAATTGGCCCATGGTTGAAGCCGTGACCGTATGGGGCTACGCCATGTTCGTTTGGATTCCCGTGTCGGTGCGTGATATTGTATTTGTCTTGGTAGTACCATTTTTATATAGCGTCGGTTTAGATCCTCTGCATTATTCCTATCGCCCTTCTTCGCTGGGTTTTGTCCGGTGTAGGGTTTGCTCTGTCGGGTTATTTCCTTGTCGCGAACATCTACCCGGTCCTCGTCTCTGTACGTCATCATAGTTTATTTGTCTCCAGACCCTAAACTCTTTCCCTTTTCGCAGGCGAACCAGAAGTCGGTACGGCTTCTGATTGTTGTGATAGCAGTGTTACATGCCGTTATTGCGCTTTTATTCAAGGTCTTATTCTTCAGTTACTACGTAGAAACCAACATCGGTCCTGCCGACCCGACCCTGTAGCTAAGCACGCGTGGGGCGTGCCGCGATGACATTTCCTTTATGTATTCGCGTGACTGCAAACCGAGTTTGCGATCCTCAAAAATATTGATCAGATGTACTTGCCTATCATATAACTTAATTGCGTTTGAAATCCGGAGACATAATTAATTGTGTACTTAATTGTGATTGGATCAGATCGACCGCCTGTTTTACACTGCAACGGCCAACTCGGATGAGTTTTGTCATGCTGTTACCTTCATGGCATACAGTACAGCTGCCGAGTCGGGGCTAATATGGCGCTTGTACATGGGCGTCAGCGACCCGCTGGTTAGGCTCATCCAGTTAGTCTGCACACAGTTATCTTGACAATGGCAACAGCCCCACGACTTTTCACCTTTTGCCCAAAGCCTCGCGACTACTGTATCCTGCTCCACTCTGCGAGTGGTCATTCCCTCTATCTTTTTTCTTGCCCGGACCTGATGTCACTGGTGGTCTAAAAAACACAATGTGTCGCATCGTATCCCGACTGACCATGATCCTCTTATCACTCTTCGCCCTTCTCCTTTCTCACAACGTATGGGCGCAGCAAGATTTTATTCCTCCAGCAATTCCTCTTGCCATTCGTTCTCCATATCTCAACTGTTGGCTCCAAACTGGTGCTCCGACTGTGTTTGGTGCAACTTGGCCGACGTCCTTCAATCTTTCTCAGGTCTGTCATCTTTACAGAATATTTAGGTATTAAAATTCTCAGTTCCCCACGCGTCATCAGATCCTAGGGTGGTCTGTCCTCGTACGTGTCGATGGTCTGACCTATTCGTTATTGGGGGATGTACTTCCGAACCTTCATAACGGTACCGTCAACACTACAAGTATTGTGGTCACTCCTACGCAGACCGTGGTCACTGCGCAAGCTGGGCCCATGCAAGTTAATCTTACCTTCCTTAATCCTATCGAGGTCCGTTTTCACTCTTCTGTTACTTTCAATGTCTACATGCGAATCATCTTAAGCCCCAAGATTGGGTCAAGCAATCTATCCCATTTTCGTACTTGGCTTTCACTGCAACATCTATGGACGACGCAGAACACGCTGTGCAGGTGTATTCAGATGTCAGCGGGGGTACGTGCCATCGTTCTCCGAAGCGCGTCGTTTTTCCCCAACTTCGTTACAGAGTGGAACTCGGGAGATCGAACGCAGACGATTCTGTGGTCCAAGACACCTAATACCGGTGTCGTCTTCCACAGCGTCTCACTCCAAACACAGGCAAAATTCACGGAAGTGATCGACCAAGCGGAATGGGGTACGCTATATTATGCCATGCAGGCCGTGAGTTGATAGCCATTTATCTGCTTTCTTACTTACCGCTATGATAGGGAAACAATGTTACCTACCAGATCGCATCGGATACAGACTCCCGCGGTAATTTTACGCACAATGGGGTGCTAAACGATCAACAAGATCCAGCTATTCGTCCCGTCAGCGATAACTTCGCCGTCTTCGCCATTTCACGTGACCTTGGGACAATTAAGGCTACGCAAGCTCCTGTTGTCTGGGCAATTGGCTACACCACAGACGATGCCGTCAGTTATACCAATCTATCTGGTGCTCCTCCGACATCTCGTAGCCCGTATTACAAGACACGATACTCGAATGACCGGGAATTGGCTAGTATTGATACCACCTCTTCCGGAGATATGTCTAACAATAATGTCCAGATTGTTGACTTTCTCAAAGATTTTAGTAATGCATCCTCAAGAGCTCAGCAGCTGGACAACAAAATACTCCAGGTTGCCAACTCTGTCTCGAATAATCTTGGAGACTTGGTCTCAGCCTCGATAGCCCAAGTATTCGGCAGTATGCAGCTGACTGTTGGGATTGACACGCATGGGAACTTGAATAGTTCAGATGCAATGATGTTCATGAAGAATATTGGTGGAGTTAAGAAGAAGTGAGTTGATTCAACACTTGTTTGTTCACTATACTGAAGCTAAGATTGACCGTCAAGCCGAGTAAATGCTGTGGAGACACTGTATGCTGCCTTTCCCGCGTTAATGTCCATTAATTCGAGTTTCGGTGCACTTCTCCTTGAACCTCTATTTCGGCTTCAAACATCAAGTAACTATACCATCCCATATGCTGCTGCTGATCTAGGTGTGTCCCGCGTATAAATGAACTTTAGAGACACGATATTTAGATCGCCTGCTCTAGGATTAAACTATCCTAATGTCTCGGGCAGCAATTCGAACCATAGTCAGGGCGTTGAACGTTAGTCCTTCTGATACCGGCTTTCGGGTGTTGCTTATCAACACCTTCTCATAGAAACCGCGAATATGCTGATTATGACATACGCCTATGCCCGCGCAAGTGGCGACGGGAGCTTCATAAATACATATGTATGTCAAGACTATTTTAACCCTGATAGCAACTCATGGCCTCGGACAGTATAAATTGCTGACTACCTGGGCCAACTACTTGAATTCTTCAACGTTGTTCCATAGTAATCAGTAAATATGTTCTTCGAGTCGACAGAATACACATGACTGACAAATGGCCGATGAAATAGGACTTCCGCAGACAACCTAAGTGTCAGTAACCAAACCAACCTTGCGATCAAGGGTATCATTGCCATTGAAGCCATGTCGAAGATGAGTGGGGTAACCAAACAAACTGACGATGCGAATAAATACTCCGTCAGTGTTACTCGTTCATGTGCTATGAGTGACATTAATTCGTTTGTAGACTGCTGCTGCGCGCCTCTATGCCCAATGGAAGACCCTTGCATTGGGCAACGACCAGCATATCCTTGCGGTGTATGGGCAAAGCAACTCATGGACTTTAGGTTACAATCTATTCGCGGATGTGTGGCTAAGCACCAAATTGGTGGAATCGACGGTCGGTATCCTTGAATGCTCGTTCCTTGACGTTCCTGATCAGTTTCAGATATACGATGGGCACAGTGATTTCATTCACAATCTCGTGTTGACCTCAAACTTCAGTACCTTTGGCATGCCGGTCGATAGCCTAGACTTAAATGTCGCTGTTTCCAGTCGGTATTTTGTAGAAATTTTCAAGTTCTGTTGGCTAACCTTGTCTCAGGCTGGAGTTTATTTGCGGCTGCTATGACTTCAAATCAAGGCCTAAGCTCGAATCTTATCACGAAGGTTTCTAACCGAGCGAGTAATCGCACCATTCCTGGTGTATTTCCTGTGTATTATGGTAGCGGCAACGGATCATCCCTCCAGGGAATGGCTAGGTGAGTTGGTTGAGAAATTGCATCTGAGAGCCCAACTGAGGCCGTGATAATATTTATTAGTCCCGCACAAGGTGCTGTGTTAGCGCCATTAGCTCTCGGGTTCGTGCAAAGCGAACTCTACTCTATAACTGTTTCTCGTTCCTGACTAGACCCCTCTCGTAGAGTTATTCCACAGACGATAAATGCCAATGGTGCAACGACGAGGAAACAGCGGCCATCGCGCAAAAAACAGAAAATTGCTGCAATTGCCGGCGGCATAGGCGGTGCTGTTGCCATTTTTGCTCTAATCGGAGTCGCGCTCTTCGTACAGCATAAATGGAGTCGGAAACGAGCCAGACCTAGACCTATCTTGTCTTTCTCGACTGTGGATTCCAATTTCACTGAAGTTGATCCGCAGGCGATAGTAGTCACACCCTTTGATCCGAACTCGTACTCTTCCGAGGAAATAACCCGAGGCTCGAGAAATTTGACTTGGACAGAGCAGCAGCCATTAATGGCAACTGAGGGTCCAGAAGGAGAGACGGTCGCTCTCAGTCGTCTATCTCAGACTTCCACGCCCCCCACTGTACATGCACGCTCGCGGCCTGTGGCACCCGTCTTCCCAGCTGGCTTATCGAGCAAGGAAATGGCGCAGTTACGGGCGGAGGCGTTTATTAGTGGTTCAGGTTCACCCCGACTTTCCCACACTGGCTCGTCACCGAATGTGTCTCATTACGAGTCCACGTCCTCTCCGGCGAATATTGTCGCTGAGTCCGGCGATGCAAATTCATCATTAGACACTCGGAGACTACACTCGGAAGTCGAGTCTCTACGGCGGGAGATGGAGCGACTTCGTGCAGAGGGAGTAATAATAGAGGCACCACCGGGCTATACCGAGCCTGAGGGGGATAGATATAGATAGTTTTCTCATGCTGGTTCTTGACTATTTATATGCATACAATATTATTCTCCTGTAGGTACACTTGAATTGTACACTAGAAGCCCCTTATACCATTCATCACAATGTAGCGGAACTCTGGTATTATTAAAAAAAAAAAGTCGACAGTCCAAACGTCCTAACTTAGCGATCATCGATTACCCGTGCTAAATACGGCTAGTAACCCCCACTATTTACATTATATTTCATTTAGAGATTGTCCATTCACCTGCTCGCGTTTCCAGGAATGATGCCAGTCATCCCAAATGGGTCTTTCTCGGGTATCTCACGGAATCTTTCATCTACATCCGGGACTGGTATAGGGAAGCGATGTCCGTCATCCTCTGTAACGCCGCACGACGGAGGAGAAATAAAAGGGGGCACAATATGTCAGTCAAAAGGGACAAAACAATAATAATAAAAACACTCACTCTCAGTGGGCGTCGGCGCAAACTGGAATAAGTAGATCACGTTAGGCTCGTCCACGCACACACCACACAAACTCATGCTCCAGTCATCCCACTCGATCGAGGCCAGTCCGCGTGTGAACCTCTCGCGTACAGGACGCGGCGCCAGCGCGAGCTGAGCGACCGCTGCAGGGCTTTCACGACTCTTCAGTGCAGCATCGACCCACCCACGTTCTGCCTCGCCCGCAGCGCGGCGCTCTTCATCCTCAGGCCACCGCGGCTCGGGCGCAGGAGGCGCGATGAGGTCCGCGTACGCCCACAGATCGTGCAGCGCGGGCGTTACACGTCGATCACCTGCCTGGACGCCCACGAGCAGTGGCCTGGTCGTCCCCGGTAGGATACGCAGGAGGCCGAGGGCCGGGTCTGCGCGGTACGTGTACGAGATGATCTTAAAGAACGGCCCGTACAGCTGGAAGCGGAAGGTCGTGTCCTTCAATGGAGGGGGCGGCGGAGGTTGCTGAGGCGCAGGGGGAGTAGGCCCATCGACAACCATGTCGTCATCTGAGCCGTCTTCCGTATCCTCTTCAAGTGCTTCTGTGACTTCACCCTCTTCCGCAGCGGCAGCGGCGACGGCTGCCGCCTGCATCTCTTCCTGCCACACGCCGTCGGGCCGGAATAGGCCAATTTCAGTCTTTGCTATGCGTTCGGGCCACAAGCGGAACTGCACTGTTTGCCACGGGTCTCGCATGACCACAAATACCGAGACAGGTGGTGGCTCCGCATGTGCTG
Organism: Russula abietina; assembly: GCA_003313715.1. Taxonomy (NCBI): domain Eukaryota; kingdom Fungi; phylum Basidiomycota; class Agaricomycetes; order Russulales; family Russulaceae; genus Russula; species Russula abietina. Next base: position 31,222 of record QLOU01012799.1, read on the forward strand.
TTAGTACGGCAGCCGCGTCCTCGCCATCAGTAGAGGAAGGCACGGAAGAGATTGAGACGTGTAACAGCGGAGAAGGAGTCGCAACGGTGTGGACAGAACGCGGCCAGACGACTTCTACGTCCTCGGCTTGGATGGGTATGCTGTCATCAGGAATCTTGTACAACTCGAGAGCCAAGGGCTTTCTAGCGTCCTTTTGGTCCGAGCGCACGACGAGAAGTTCTCGTTGAAGCGCGAGAATGCGAATGGCACAGATGCCATACGTTAAAATTCCCTGTGGCAGTGCACAGGCGTCTCACTAAGGAATAGAGGACGAGGTAGGCTGAAATCTCACGTCAGGGTGGTCTTCCGATGCCTCTTCCTCATATCCAAACAGTGCGCCAACTCGGATACGGTGGACGTTGCGCGATACTAGGTTCTTAAAGAGTATGAGTCGTTCTTGAACAGCAACGACATACGGCGTGCCATCGAGCACATCGATATCCGTTAAGTCGAAGGCGGTATTGGAGCGGAGAACAGTGACACTGCGGAAGGGCGGCTCCTGAGAATCAATACGCGCCGTATATGCGCTTGTTCCTGGAGGAAAGCGTGGGTCTTCGGCGACGTGAATGGCAGAGAGAGGACAGTGGAGAACATTCAGTTCATAGCGGACTGGAACGGGAAAGTCTATGATGTGATCTTCGCTATAATCAGAAACGTCCACCCTGCAGGGAAGTGTGTTAGCAGTAATATCAGCGCGAAAGGAGTAAGACGCACCCTGCGGTACGATCTGAAGCGCGTTTGGGCTCACGACGGACGTAACTTATCATGATCCCCATCTCGGCCTCATAGCGCATATATTTCGCCTCGAGCTTGTACGCTTTGGAAGGCGTAGCCATCTTCGCCACCGGATACGCCGTCTTGACGCGATGCTCCATCATGAAAAGCATTAGTGCATATCGATTTGTTCCTTCACGAACCGATGCAACAATGTATTTTCCTCCAGGGACTATTTTCATTGACATCACATCCGCATATGCAGCGAATCTCCAAGCCTTAAAGGATTTGGGCATGGTACTCCGCCAGTTTGCTTCCGCAGCGAGGGCACGAATGACAAGACGTTCTGCCTCAAGGCTACTAAGAGACGGGAAGGAATAACGGATGGTAGGAGGGAGAGGCGGCAATGGAAGATGAAAGGTGCGCAGGATGCGCTTCCAAACCATTGGTTGGTGTGTTAGTTCGTAGAATAGTTTGCATACCTAGAATAAATGATGTCATTGAGATGTAACCCTCGATATGGCGCATACATACTGATCTCAGACGCAGGATGTCCCGAACACAGAGATGAATGAGAATAAGATCGACGAATGTGTCGTTCGGGAGATCCAAAAGCGTGAGCTTCCTGCGCGCGGTCTGCTGGCGCAGTACTGTCCGGCGTATGAGAGGATGAGGCGCAGAGGACATCGCGAATTGGATTGCTCTGAACATACCAGAGATTGGAAAAGTTAAATAGGACTTGGGGAAGAGTGGCCAGGATGAACGTTAGCGAGGATACCCACGATGGGGACAATAATCTCCTTGTTTTTCTGATAATCAAAGAAAAGAGGTGGCCTGGATACGGCGTAGAACATTGTAACCAAGCCACTAGTCAGAGAACAAACCCGATAAGCGGGCGGAGGATGACGAAGGACCCAAGCACCGTCAAAAGTGGCCATGGCGCACAGCCACAACAAGAGTACAACAAACTTAACCGCGGCCACATCTTTGGCTCGAGCTCTCCTCCCGCCATGTTGTTCGCTCTCCGTCGTCCTCTTTCCACAATTACAAGGTCCCTGTCAACCGTGTCAACTGTGACACCTCATCCCGCTCCCTTGTCTCCTCTCTCTGCCGTCCCGCCAACTCGGCCTCCTTCCGCTACTCCACCATCCATGACCACGACACCGCCTCCCGTTTTGGACATACCCCCAGAAGAGGACCCCCTCCTCCAATTCATGACGAACACAATCATGCGCCACGGAAAGCGTAAGCGCGCGTCCCACACCGTCTCGCGTATGCTCCTCTGGGTGCATTCCCTCACCCGCGCCCCGCCACTCGAGATCGTTCGTGAGGCCGTCCTGCTCGCCGCGCCTGCTGTACGTACCATGTCCCATACACAGGGCGGCAAGATCGTCTCTCGCCCCATCGCACTTAGCGAGAAACAACGCACGCGTTATGCATTAAAATGGATTATCAAAGCATGCGACAACCGCCCAGGCCAGACCCTCGCGGAGCGGCTCGCGAGAGAGATTATCGCTACCGTACAAGGAACAAGCTCTGTCTTGGCCGAAAAGGAAAGGGCGCATACGTTTGCCATGGTGAACAGGTGCGTCTTTGGGTTACGCTTCTATGCCGTGCCGAGCTCATTTGCCGCAGGGGTAACGCGGGGGCGCGGGTTTAAGGAAACTGCCCCAACCGGCTTT
>QLOU01012822.1:0-16593 GCA_003313715.1 Russula abietina
CGATCGTGTCCGCGAGCACCGAACGAGCTCTTCCTGCACCAAGTTCGGGGGTGAACACACAGAACGTTCCCGCTCCTTCATGTGGTAGTTCGCATGCGGATCGGACAGTAATACAACGTCACTACCCCCTGCGCTCGGATCATTCATTGGGCGAACCGGAGAAGACGTTCTTTCTGGAGTGATTGAACCCGGCGGTGGGGAAATAACTACGGTGGGACCGGCACATTTCGATCTCCGTGCCACGACCTCGGCCAACAGGGTCAAGTCGGCGAAGGATACGTTTGGGTGCGATTTCAACTGGCGCCAGGCGTCGCTTGTTGGAATTGTCTCCGCTGAGTTACCGCCCTCCTGGGACGCAATTGAGGCGTGTGTACTATCCCTGTACCTGGTGGCGGCACGGGTGGCACGCCGGGGACAATCAGCACACGGGCCGCTGCAGGCCAAGGACTCGCCGACAGCGGCACAAAACGCTTGTCCGAACACGTCATCCGCACACGCCAGACAGTTCGATGGATCGCCTGAACAGCCCACTGGACCTGATTGTGTGACTTGTGAAGGACTTCCGGAGGAAGGTACGACGGGAAATAACGATCTGAGAGGTCGCACTTCGGGACGCCGTCGAAGAGGGACCGGAGGCTGGTATGGTGGGAGGTTGTCCAGAATAGATGGCGCTTCTAGCTGGGAGGCTGGAGGCAAGTCGACGGGCACCATGGAAGCTACTGACGCTGTAGTAGTTTCGGTCTTGAATGGCGTGTCAGGAGTATTGAGAACCATCTCTCGGCAAACACAGGAAGTGCAGTCCGTGCAGAGACCGCATTCAAAGGCGCCCATGGAATGAGTACCGCTGTATTCTGGGGATTTACGGCCAGACGGGAAGTCGAATATAGTGTCGAGAGTGGAGACTGAGGATGGGAACATGACATCCGCCTGACCGGGGTTCTGGGTTGGGAGAGGAGACGGCCCATTCACTGACGAGATATTCGAACTCGGAGAAGAGACTAGAGACGGCGTGGATGGCGTAAATGCCATAGTGGTGGGTGTAGGGACCTGGAACGAGGGTGTAGTCTTGCCGGTATCGAGCTTAGGTTTCTTGTTCGGAAGATTGTTCGATGGATCACTGGCATGATCATCAAGACCAATGGACGGACTATCTCTCCATCTCTTATTTTCATCGGGCTTTGGTGCTTGATGATTGCGCTCACAATTGGCAATCGTCTCCTTGAGTTGCGCGTTCTCGGCACGGAGGCGGTCGTTCTCCTCCTTGATACGCTTGGCTATAGCCTGAACGGCGACGTTCCGCTCGATCTCGCCTTGCTCATAGAGCTGTATGCGCGCTTGAAGCTCCGCAAGCTGCGATTGCTTGCGCTCTCTAAAGGCGCGTTGTGCGGCCCTTCCGGTTATAGAGGATTAGTACGTCGCGTTTCGAGAGTACCGACAGAATCCGATACCTGTTCTGGACCCGCCGACCATTAGTATCGGTCACCTAGACTCGATCCGTTTGAGTATTCTGAGAACAAATGGGATTGTAAATGATTACATCGCTCTGCTGGACAGGTGCTGGGGCCAAATCTTTCTTCGGCTTACGGCCAGGTTTGGGCTTCGCAGGTATGACCCATTCCTTCGAAGCTAGTTTCGAAATAGTACGATATTTAGCCCCAAAAAATTGTGAGGAACGGACAGTAGATACCAGTTGCCCACAGGGTGGATGAAGAGGATATGACCGGCGATGGAGGCTGGGGAGGCATCGCAATGGAACACAACGGGAGTGCACGTACAGTATTCCCGCTAACTGATAAGATTGGCTCGCGGCAGCTGCCCGGCTTACGTCGCTTAGTCACCTTTTCTCTCACGTCCTTTTTATCTCTACTAACTTACAACCGGATTCTAATCTACAAATTCAAAATATTAAAAAATTCTCTTTTTTGTCTGGGACACATTACAGGGACATTAATTCAGGCCAAAGCTACCCTTTTCCCACGATTCAACTCATCCGCGCTACTGTACGTGGGATCCGCGAAAAGGTCCGAGAGGCGACTACTTCAAGGACTACCGAGTGGGTTAGAATATATTTTTTAATTGAGGCGAGAGGGGGTATTATTGCCTACGTATAGACACCGTGTACAATATTAATATTCACCCCATCGTTTACTCCTAGGAGACTGATACAACCGTGGTATCGTAGTTCTGGATGAACTGGAGCCCAACATTTAGGTTCATGCCAACTACCGTGTCATAATGACAGGCTTGATGACAGGCACGAGGATGTAGGGTCCGGATTACGGCTATATTACACTATTTTGCAAGTCACCAGAGTGTCACGAACAGGTTGTTGGGGTGGGTTGTTGTACTAATATAACTCACCCATCTTGTGTCACCCGACAAATTGTCCTACGTCATTTCTGCGTATTCACAACATGAATGACTCATTGCGAGCGCAGCGAAGCAAGGGCCTGGACAAATAGCAATCAGTAAATTTCTTAATCGCCGCATCTCCCAGTCTTTTCTTACAAGAACCTGGGGGTGTAGAGAATCATTAATGCTATCGGAATATCGCCCCAAAATTAGGAACTTTCTGTCTATATCAAAGGAATATAAGGGATACTGATACTGTAAGAAAATCTTACCACATGACAACGGATCCGTCGGCCCGGCTGATTTGTGAGTGCCTCGATGGAAATTGTCTGATGATTATGCACTTAGGCACAAACTTAAGACGTAGATGAACAAATCACCTAAAATCACTCTACGGTATCAAGATAGTGAAGCGGGCCTTGCCACCGCTATCGGCGTCCTTTAAGTCGCATTGGCCCTCGATACGGATGCACGTTCAGGTCGGTCTTTCGCGATGCCCGTTTTTGGGGTTCGGTCTGCATGGGGAACCATTGTTGTTTGGCATGCTGCGACGTCCAAATGCGCGGCATAAAGAGTCCATGTTCCGGCCACTTGATATGCCCGGCGTGCCAATGATATGTTTCCGGCTCCGTTCTGCATTCGGTACCGGTATGGTCATCGAAGGCATAGTAGGTGCATTAATGCTGTGTGTACAGTAACACGAGTACCGTAACACATGGGTTAGCCAGATTAACAGGTCTTCCTGCATTCCGTCTTGTGTCACAGGATTAATTGGCACCGTTACGCGTGGATTCCGTGCGATGCGTCCTCGTGGAGTTCGGAACCAGGTAGGTGCTGGCCGCGATTCCGGGGACGATCCTCGGTGACGAAATTCCCTCATGTAGATAATCTGAAGGGTAGGCCAACTTGAACGTATCAAGCGAAATTTGAGGCGTCGGGCTGGCATAAGATCGTGAGAGTCCGACAATTCGCGCGCACACTGTGGACGCGTACGTACTAAGTTGGTAGAGAAAAGCGTAACGCAAGGATCGGTAACCGGCCCGGACAGTTACCGTAATGCCGTTCTCCTCTCTCCCTCGTCGTATCATAATTCCACTCTCTTCAAGGCCTTTTTATCATTGGTTACGCTGTTCTCGGTTCGCTACTACCGTCTCAAATCTATCTGCCCTCGAGGAGCGAGTGAGCGATGAACGAGTGAAAGTCCAGGACGCTTCGAAACCAGTGTTCCCTCAGAAGGCAACTGAACATGGCATAGATTCTGCTGGGCGTTCTTCGGAGCCTAGTATAACGGAGTCTTACCTATTATCCCTTCTCACAGACGGAACTACGCCGACATTGCATGACCTGGAGCGGCTGAAGCCCTCAAGGCACTCGGATCCGCGGTCGACGGCATACACCCATGAATACAAAGCTCTTCTGGACAACATCTGCCGTTCCTTCAGCAGCGATCAACTACGAAGTTTTTCTCAGAATTATGGCTTACAACGGAGCTCGAAGTGGAAAAAAAAGATGTTTGCGGAGGCTATTGTGGAGAAGGCGTGGCATTGGCCCCCCCTCAGAGAGCTCAAACGTGCGAAGAAGGATCGTACTGAAGTAGCTTCCCAGAGTATGTTTACCCTAACTCTCATGCCATTCCGCCTTACACCTCCTAGCATTAGCACTCACCTCAAGCGAGCTTTTCATTCTTCTCGGAAAAGGTTTGCTTGTTCATTTTCTCCAGCCCTACGTTGTTTGACGCCATTTGTGAGATGGTTCCGACTTATTACAATTGTCGAGGAAGTACAATGTACACATTTCTGTGAAACGCGATCCTCTTGCCATATATTTGGAAGGAAGTCACGAGGCTGTCAAGGCTGTCGAGAAATATGTTGACGACGTACGAATGGTGCGTCGCCGTTTTTGTATCACCGTCGTTAAATGTCCTCATTAATCAATAGAGCATTGTGGAGGATATCCTTGACACACCCTCCGCACTTGCTGTCTCTCAAGAAGTTCTTCAGAGAATTTCACGCCTTTCCGGCGCCTTCGTGGAGAACGCTGGCAGTCAGAAAGTGAGGGTGACTTTTGTTGCTAGGACTATGGTCTGATACCCTGGTTAAAGTTACGCGTACGGGCCAAACATCCTACGAATATCATGTTGGCCCAGAGACTGGCAGTCAGATTCCATTACGAAGTATGTGGGGTGGGATTTGTCACTCTTTGGGCCATTCTGACAATCAGTGCTAGACAGAACCTTCTGAACTTCTTGCACAAAGGATACACGACCAGGAGTTCCACATGCCCACAGCAGCGCCAGTTGCATATGCCGTATATCCTTTTGCGGCTCCCCGTTCCTTGTCTCCGATGAAGAAATCAAATACTTTCCTCCGATGGCGTAGAGTCGGAGATTGGTTAGGGGATACCCGCTCGCAGAACCTGGGGATTAGTGGGCTTGCACATTCACAGAGTGCTATCTTCTCGATGGATGGGTGAGCATTCTGCTTGTGTGATTCGTCTTTATACTTGATATACCTTCAGGACTGAGGTTCGTCTCCAACAACGGCTTATGGAAAATGCCTCTATGCCGAGCTATGGGTCCACGAGGTTTATATCTGTCTTGTAAATATCAACGCTGCTATCGTATCGTCCACTAATCATCACTAGGTCAGGGCATATACTGTTCCCGACCCCTCGAATTGATGCACGGCCCTCTCTGCTAACCCCCCATACAGGGAGATCAACCTACTCAGACACGCATTCATGGGTTTCCACACAGCAAATATCTGCTACGTTCGTTCCTAGGTGAGAAACCTTGGTGGTGTCTTTCACTTTATTGATTCTGTCCAGTCTTCCGTACGAGCTCGTCAAGGCAGTACCATCGCAACAAAGGGTCCTCCATCGTTTGGTTTATCGCTGTTTTTCCGCCCTCGAACAAAACAAAAGAGATATCTTAGCAACACCTTTCATTCGGCTTGAGGTTCCCCTCGTTGACCTGGAACAAGCACAACTTCCGGTGGGAGCTTCAGGCGGAAGTGTTCTTGCGAACACATTATTCTGGGGCGGGAGTTCCACCAATCTCGATATCCTAATGCCTGATCGGTACAGTTTTTCGAGCGTCTTCCTTCTCGAGGCTTCACTTAAGCTCATATGTCAGCTCGATGGACCTTCGCTTTATTATCTCAGATATGAACCCCCTCACGTTCGATCGACTACCTAGTGAAATACTCAACTACCTGAACGACCTTGAAACATTGTGCGTGTGCAGGTCTTTGTCTTTCCCATTCCGGGATAATAGTAATACCTCGGCAGTTTGACCTCTAGTGACTCGGAAGTTACCCAGCCAGTTCCGCCCCTTCGTATATCTTATGACAACCGCAAATATGACCTTGTTACCAACGCTAGCGTTCGGCAAAGCATGGAATCACCCTCTTATGACCCGTCTCCAGGGATTGCAGTTACATCCGAGAGCACACTGGATCTTGAAAGCGGGCATCATTCCGCAGTATGCGTGGTAAGTCACTACTTTGATATGCAATGTTTTCGGCTTCTGATCCCTGCCTCTAGTCAAAGATTTCATCAGATAATCTGGATTCCTCACAGGAGTGGGACGCTTTCCTTCAAAGATGTGATCAGATGACGGCAAGAAACGGTCCTAGATACTCCAAGCTCCTCCCAATTTAGACTTGATCCCAATCATAATCTATAACTTAGTCCCAACTCGGCGCCTAGTCGCGGATTGGATATTACGCCCCATCTACCTAAGAATATAATACATTCGTAGCATGACCGCGAGCCTAACTACGCTTGCGTTTTTTACTCTCCTTCTCTCGTCCCTTCTTCGCACGCATCTATGGATGATGCATAAGATATCATTCAATGAAAAGTGAAGCAAGGAAAACGCTCACTTCTTTTCTCATTCGTGGGTCGACCATGACGTAACGACCCTTGACGCCTTTCGGTCTGCCCTTCAGGCCTTTGTGAACACCCTTCGCGACGACCACTTTGACCTCCTTTTTCTTATTTCTTGCCAAACCTCGGCGCATAAGCTTTTCCACCTGCTGTGCCTTCTCGCGCTCAGTAAGGTCTGTCGTCTTTGTAACGCCCTCGGCTCTTTTCAGAGCCTTCTCCAGACGTTGAGCAGCCTTGAATTTCTTTCGTGCCTTTGCTTCTGCAACCTTTTTAATAGGTCGGACATCAAGAGCGCGCTGCTTTGCGCGCAGAGCTTGTACGGCTTCTTTCGTAATGGGTATGTTGGGAATGAGATGCTTGGACTCGTCATCGAGAAACCACGACGGGAGGCCTTCTTTTGAATTGAGGGAGTAGCGCGTAAAGCCGTCATTGATAAGTTCTGTCTTTGTTTTTCTTCTGTTGATTAAATCCTGAGCGAGAGAAACTGCCTCTGCCGTGAGTAGACCGTGTTCTAATCAAAATGTCGATCAGTTAACTGCAGAGCCTCATGTTTACGAATAAAAAACAACCTCTTATTTGAGCTGATTTCAACTCGTCTTCATTCGGATTGTTAACATCCCACATCTCTGTGTCGTCCTGTGGCACAACGTCAAATTCGATTTGTGACTCCAGGCCATCGTCTTCTGATAAAGACACCTGGTGATGCGTGAGAATTAAGAGCCTTGGGAAGGGTAGGATCTCACCCCGACGTCTAGCGAAGGTTCTGGGGAAATTGCCTTTCTGTCATCATCCTCGCTTAAATGACCCAATCCGTCGAAAATGTCTTGGCTGAACCACACGTCAGTCTTTATGGAACTCTGGATCTTGGTCTGCGGTTCCTCAAGAGAAGTCAATAGTCGTGCCTTCTTCCGGGATGTCTCCTGCTGGCGAGGTCGCTTGTGTTTGGACGACGATTGGGATGATGACAGCTCGTCTTCTTCACCCGCTGACGAGCGGTCCGAGTCCGATTCTGCGGCCTTACGCTGTTCCATCTCATCCCAACCACCGCCTTCATCCTCTTCATCCGTGTCACCTTGTGCTTCGCCCTTGTCAATACCTGACCACTGTTCACGCCGTTTGTCATCCTGCCTTGCCATACGGACTTTGTATTTGGCATCTCGTTCGGCAAATTTCTCCCGGTATGTCTCATATAGGCCATCCAAGTCATTTTCGAGTGCCTGCATGCGACTATTCTGCTCCCCATCGGCACGCAGAGCTTCATCATCAGAACTACTGTCGTCCATTCTCTGTTCGATGTCGTTGTCCTCTTCGTCAGTGTCGGTGAAACCGGGGGAACCTATCCTTCTTTGGATTCGCTCCGCAGACTCTAGGTCAAACACGTCCTCCGGGCCATGACCGAGAAGTGCATCGGTTTGCTCGAGACCAATATCCAGCGGTGCGGTCATTTGTAACTGCATTCTCTGGATCGTCTTCCTCTTGACCTCATTGGCTTTCCGTCGCTCGCGCTTTGCTCGACCGGTGGCCTCTGTATTGAGTCGTTCCAACTTAAAACCGGCTTTAATAACCGCATCGTGGGTGACCAGACGTAGTTACACACCTCTTGTTGAATCTGCTCGTCTTCATTGGCGACGTCAATAACCTCAACTGCCTCTGTGAATTCATCAACATGCTTTGTCTTCACTTCCAAGCCCAACTAAAGAAGCATAAGCATAGATAATAACAAAAACGTAACATAGCTTTAGAAAAACATACCTCTTCTCTAAGGGCAGTGCGCCACTTAAGCAAGGCTTTGAAGTCACCCTTCCCGAGGACCTTGAGATCATCCAAGTTGGCCATTATATCCTCAGAGGTGAGAGAAAGTGAAACCCAACTAGCCGACCAACAGATGAATAAAAGGAAAGTGCATGGAAGAGGTTGGAGGACGCACGACTTCTCTTCCTCCGTAGTAAAATTCATTTTGTTTACTGTCCCTAGCATGGCAATGGGGTCAGAAGAGCGAATGAATTCTGCTACGCCGATTTGCTTGAAAAGAGTGTAATCATTGTCAGCGTATCCTCCACGATGCCTCCGCTTCTTATCAGGTTGGAATACGTTTGCCTGTGCATTGTTTGCCGTGCCGTCTTTGTCAAGGGGAACGGATGCTTCGAGGTCCTTGAATACGTGTTTGGGATCGAGGAATTTCGGATCAATAGCCTTCGGAGCAAGGAATTCGCGGCAAACGACAAATATCTCTGCGGAGACATTTCTGGTGAACTGTTGGTTACTAGGCATGTATTCTGGACATAGAATCGTACCGGGAGGAAGGGGGTTTAGTTGCCTCAACTTTACTGAACAACTGGTTGAAGACCCATATGAGGCTGTTGTAGTCCTTACTTCGAAAAATCTTCGTAACAAATGTTCCCCCTTTAATAAGAAATTCCACGGCAAGCTTCAAACTCATGAGAACGAGCTCCGACTGCGCATAAGCATCCTGTATCCAAGCAGTCCCGACGTTTGGTGCACCATCGTGGAGTACTACATCCGCCTTCCAGTCCTTGAGCTCATTTCGTAGGAGGTTGCGACAATTAACAGTAGTAATGTCGGCTGCAAAGGTGGTGACTCGTGGAATCGGCTTTATGGGTACCAAGTCAACGCCTATCCATAGGGCAATTTTAAGTAAGTGGATCAAAAAGTCACAACTTCTCTACACACCAACGATCAGACTATTCACAGGCATTGTCTTGCTCACAACCTGGAGCCATCCCCCGGGCGCAGCGCACAGATCTATACAACATCGCGCAGGTTCCAAGAAGGCGTATTTCTTGTTCAGCTGGATCAGCTTGAATGCGGAACGTGCACGGTACCCTTGTTCTCTGCAATATATGCTCAAAGGCTTGTAAAGCGAATGGAAATACATTCGACGTACTTTGCAAGTTTGTAATACTTATCCAATCGACCTTTGCCTGTCTTCTTTTGAGCCTTGCCCATCTCGAGGAGATTTTGAAGCAGCTAAGCGCGCGTATACCTTTTCGGCTGGCGAATGGCCAGAGTCCGGGCCGCTTACCGCCACACGAGACGACCATGTCCGAGCAACAGCACTCTTCTTTGACTCCACTGCTTCCGTCTCGACGTTTTTCAAGAATCTCCATAAAACCACCACTGCTGTGGCGCACAGGGGCTTCATTTGGTTTGGAGTTTCCTGACCTTTGTATTCAATTTAACCTTCCGTTCTGCTACTAGTTGCGGTAGGCATATTGACAAGCGCATTCGGAGGCCACGCTCTCAGACCTGCCGGATTGTCCCAGGACAGAGTGGAGGCATTTATAACAGGGGCTCACTATGCGGTAAACGCTTGTTACCGATATCACTCCGCCGCTGATGATTTGTCCAAATCCCGCGCTAGATTTACAATGGTCTTGGGCTGTGCATGATCTCTTTGCACCCACGTTTCGGCACCCATCGCTTCGCGGGTCCTGCCATTGCTGTGGGGGGCTTTATCTTTTCAGTCACCATCATGGCCACTATCCTTAGTCAGGGTCGGTGAGTACAGCCATGAGGTCAAGTGCGGAAATTTGGTATCACTAAATGGATGGTCAGCCTCAGTGTATTGGCGCCGGTGATACCTCTCGGTGCGGTGATCATGGCAGCTGGGTACGTCAATAAGATTTACAAAGCACGGACAGATTCTGATATGGTGCACAGATACATTTCCCTTGCGATTTAAGTAGAAGTGTTATGTAATATAGTTAAAGTAAACGGTCATGTGATGTACGCGACGGAGTGTTGTGTGAGCGTGTCAACTCCGACTGAAAATGCGACAATTGGTAGCGCTCACCTCTTGATCCTCGCCACCGCACCCTCCCTTGGTCACCTTATCCCACTGTAACACTAGCCATGACTGACCATAAATCGAACCGTCACAAGCGTCGTCTCAACTCCCCTACTTGCATCGATTTCTTCACTTCCTCAGCTGCGTCTTTTCACCCTCGCCCTTACCAGCCTGCCGTTCCCGTGGCCCCACCGCCGAAGCCTCCACCCCCCGCGCGCAACAATTCGCTTACGCATCCACTACCCCCAATGGACCCTACTCCGGGCGAGCCAAACACAGTATTCATACACCCACCGTTCTTCGATTTTCCAGATTCTCATCTATACCCGGATGGTCTTACTTACACTGTTATGGCTATCAATCCCAATTGGTTTCTTGATCCTGCTGACTTTATCTCGATGCACACATCTAATCCTAATGCTCTTCCATATCCCCCTCAACTCGAACCTCCAAGAGGCTGGTGTCCTGCCAAGAAAAAAGATTTAAAAGAGCGAGGACCTGACGGTTGGCCTGATGGAGAGGAACCTCGCCTTCGATGTACGTTTTGTCGACGGACATATGCCGGTGTCAATGCCAAGAGCATGTGGAGGCGACACGTATTCGAAAAGCACAAGATTGCCATGTCTAACCGACGTGAGAATCCAGACCGGTCAAGGAAAGGTAATCGTATGTATTTAAGAATTGTTTGTGGCTTCGCTTCGGTTTGCTAACGAAGCAGATGTGAAAGGTGGTCAAGAAAAGGAGAACCTGTCGGTCCACAAACGTGGCGGTCTTGTTGATGAAGTTACAAAATCCCGACTGCGGTCCCTTCGACCCGCTGCTTCAGCGAGCACCTCCGCGTTGTCAGATAGGAAGAATGACAATGAGTTTGATATAGATGTTGATCTATATGTTCCGTCCGCTCCCCGCATTCCCCAAGGAGAATTTCCCGCCCTCGAGCCGCCGCTCGACCTACCATTATTCCAGTCCCATCTCCGAGACAGTCCTACTCCTCCTCCGATCTCTCCAAGCTCTCTCTCACCAGAAATTACCGCACCATGTCATGAAGCGTCTCCCTTGCCCCCCGTGCCAGTTATTCCTTTATCCCCTTATAATCCCCTTACCACACCATCTTTTCGTCACTCCCCTCCACGTCTTCCGTCCGATCAACCATGGCGGTTCCCTAGCCCCAGCCACCCACTTCATTTCACTGCTCTGGATGCCTCACTCGGTATGGTCGCGCTCGAGCAAGCCAGCCCATCAGGGGTACCTTCTGCGCCGTCGGCCATCGACGTCAGTCCCGTGATAATCGCGCCACGCGAGGGCAAGGCCAGTTCCTATAATACCCCTCGCATCCTCATCTCGGGCAAGAAGGATGCGGGAAGGAGCTCTACGAAGAGGAGTACCACGAAGAGGAACACTACGAAGCCAACCCCTCGTAGACTGTTTATTTCCAGTTCCCTACCTACTCCCATCACTGAACGCCTTGGCCTTGATCGCTCTCGTCCTGTGGAAGAGTCGCCACTGAGACGTATCGGAAGCCGCCGCACTCCGCGAACCTCAAAGGCACCCATGTTTGCGCCTGCTCGAATAAAGATGAATGGGATCCTGGCTGCGTCACCAGGAGAAGATCTGTTTGGGAATCTTCACGGAACGGTGACGGAAACAGGGAAGCCTTCTGCACGTGCAATTGCTACTCCTCTCTCAAGCCCTAACGCAGACAGTCCCGTGGTCAGGACGAGGCGTTACGTGAGTGAAGACAACCTAATGAAATCGGCTTTAAACCGCGAGCTATTCTCCAAAGAGCAGACCATCGGTCTCGGCCTGTTGGAGGCATTCTCACTGAAGCAAGAAATTGCGGACATTGAAGATGACGGTGAGATAGACTCAATGTTGATGTCTTCACCTGTCCTCAGAGCCCGCTCAGCTGCTGAGCTTGACCTAGGAGATCGTAATGAAGGACAGGGCTCAGGCCTTCTCCCACCAGTCAAGAAGAGAAGGAAGACCCTTAGCAGTGACGCCTGACGTCGTCTAACTTTTGAATTGTTCTTGTTTTCTATGCGATATCAAACGCCACTAGCGCATTTTGCCCCACTTGCTATCCCTACCCAGATTCTGTATCCATATGCCCTTCCTTCCTAGTCTTCCCCCTTTCTCGTGGCCGTGGACTCATGAATTGCAGATTCAAGTGTTTGGGAGTGCTTATAGTACTTTTTTCCCGTTCCCGCTGCACAGGCCTGGCATTGCAAATAGGTCTGTAAGACCACCATACGCCCCTTGGGGGCTCCCATTCGGTACCTTCTTTACTTGTGTTTTGTTAGCGTCCTGGCAGCATTTGAAGTTGTCTGTATTATTGCTATCATTGTCAGCCTTGGATATTTGGATATGATGCATGATGTGTTATGTAGCGTTGACATCCGCTGCGCATTCGGTCACGTGGTTATCGGGCCGTGTAGGCACAGAGCACAGTAACGGCTTTTGGTAAAGCCTGCGGGGGCTCTAGCCTATTTTGATTCAAAGGGTGTTATTATTTGTGTCAGTAGCTGAGTGATAGGGGCCTGATTGAAAGCGAAAACAACTGTTGCGTTATTGAATTGTAAGAGCACTGCGAATTGACAGTGTATCAAGCAGTGTATGCGGTATGAGAAACCTATATATATACAATGTTGTGGAGAGCAAGAGAATCGCCCAAATACGGGGCGAGTTTATGCAGCATGATTTGTCAGCCAACCACACCTTCGAATGAGAAAATCACCGTGACCGCGGTCCGAATCACATGGTATTTGGAGAAAGGAACATGTATTCTTACACGAGCTACGTCCACGCAAAGTTGTGGAGAATCACTGGACATTTTACACTACTTTTGGGCGATTTACACTTTTTCTCGATTTGAAATTGAGAACTGAAGTTGCACTTGTTTGTTCTGTGGTGCTTCGATCGCGTACGTAAGCCGATTTTGTACGCTCCGCCCGCAACCAAAGACCACAACAGTATGTTCGACGATTGTGAGCTGTATTTTCTAAGAGAATCCCCCGGAATCTAAGCAAAGCTACCCATAGATGTTGAGCATACTGCACCCACAGCCGGTGGAGTTACTCATGGAACGGGAGCCCCGCCACCCATGCGCTATGAAGGGTTTGAGCCTTCACCGTATGACCATGAAAACGCACGAGAGAACGAGCTGGGAACAGTACGCCCATCCCCTCTGAACCGTCATCCCATCTGAACCTTGTGTATAGCACGACAACCAACATACGAGTCCCTCGACAGCCCTCGCGCCAATAATTGACCTAGGTCGGGTCCAGTATACACTCCCAGCACCTCTCGTCTCCCTCGTGGTTGCCTCAGATTTCCTCTCCATGGGACTATCCTCCAATGTTATTGTGCTTATTGAGTTGGCACACGCCGACCAAGTTTTCAAAATTCCCATCCCTCGAAAGTCCACAGAATTCTCGCTTTATAAACTATTCATGGACCCGTCTGGACGGCATCTCATAATCACCTCTCTCGAAGGCGAGAATTGGTATCTGTTCCGCGGCTGGAAGAAGCCCAAACAATTGAAGACGTTCAAGATGGTCATCGAATCTGTTGCCTGGAATAAAGCGGCTTTGCTTTCTGCGTCTCATTCGACTTCGACGCGAGAAATTCTAATAGGTGCCAGGAACGGTACCATTTACGAGGCCATCTTGGATGCTGAAGAAGACTTCTTCAAATCCCAAGAAAGATACCTGAGCCCTGTCTTCACTCTTCCCGAGCGACAACCCATCACAGGCCTCAATTTCGATTTCTTTCCTTCGATAGACCCCAAGATAGTGCTCATTGTAGCCATCACCACTTCACGGATTTATCAGTTCTCTGGTGCACGGCGACCAGAAGAAGGGGGTCGAGTGTTCGGCATGATCTTCGCCACTTACCGAGAAGCCACTCCAAGTGCGTCAGTCTGTTTCCCTCACAATTGCCAGCTAACAGTGAGAAGAAATATCCGAACTTCCTGGCAACATTCGCCATTCGGAGTTGCATTACTACACCCCCAACAGCGCGCAGTCTCAATCGTTACCAAGAGAAATAGCTTGGATGACAAGTCCGTCTATATCCGAATGATTTGAGGCTATGCTCACGAACTTCAGGTCCTGGTATCTTTCATGGAACATTTAATTTCGAGTCGACAACCGATGACTTTATTGATGGGGCACAGCTATTCCCTTACCCAGCACGGCCCGCGTCTCCAATTGTATCACACGAGCCGCCGGAGCCAGAATTCCCCATCTCCATGACGCTAACAGAGTTCCACCTCGTATTACTCTATAGTGACCGGATAGCAGCAATATCTCTCTTGAATGAGAGTCTAGTACACGAAGAACTGCTCCCATTAGTAAGTATATATCCGTGGTCGTTGACGAAGCTGATTTCGCGTCCTACAGAGACATGGGGAAACAGCTCGGGGACTTACAGCTGATCCCGTGCGTAAGACGTATTGGGCCTACACCGACCAGTCCCTCTTCGAACTAAGGGTTGGAAACGAAGATCGCGATGTCTGGAAAATAAACCTCCAGAAAGAGAATTTTGACATCGCGCTCAAATATGCCAAGGTGAGGCATCACTAGAACTTTCTCTTTCTCTTTCTGACGTTTTCTGGGAACAGACTGCTGGACAGAGGGACCTCATCTTCGCTTCGCAAGCACAGGCGTTACTCAAGACTCAGCGATACTTCCCGGCAGCCCAAGCCTTCGCTCAATGCTCGATACCCTTCGAGGACGTCGCATTGAAGTTTCTAGACGTCAACGAGCGTGACGCATTAAGATCATATTTGATGCTGCGATTAGAGCAAACACGCAAGTCGGTCCGTGCCAGACAGTTCTTCCATTATTGTTGAAATTTGCGATGAAAGTAGGATCTGACGCAACGAATGATGCTTGCGACATGGCTTGTTGAGTTCTATCTAAGCAAGTACGATGAGCTGGATGACCTCACCGCTTTATCGTCGGTTCAATACGACGTTGAGAATGTAAAGACAGAACGCTCGATCCTAGAGGAGGACCATCGACGCTTTTTAGAGTCCCACAAAGTTGGTGCTGCATCTGAACATCTCTTCCAATTTTATTCTCATGCTGACCTTAGGATGACCTCGAGCCTAACACAGTATTTGAGCTGATACAAAGCCATGGCCGCACAGACATGTACCTTTTCTATGCAGCCTTGATTGGTGACTTTGAACGAGTCGTAGAACATTGGATCCTTGAAGAGGACTGGGTCAAAGCCATCGATGCCATCAGCCGGCAATCGAACCTGGAGTTGTACTATCAATTCGGACCTGTTCTTATGAGAAATGCACCTCGGGATACAGTTGATTCGTGGATACGCCAACCCGGCCTCGACCCACTGCGTCTCGTTCCTGCCCTCTTGCAACTCCAGTTTGCGCCGCGTGACCCCCTCTCACCGAATCAGGCCACCCGCTATTTGAATCATGTCATTTTCGAACAACTTAACACGTCCTCTACCTTACACAATCTGTTCATCACTTTACACGCATCGCCAGCTGCGGGGTCCCCCGAGGATGATGGCCCTTTACTGCGGTTCCTAGCGACAGCTCCTGTTGATTCTCTCACAGGAAAGCCTTATTATGACCTCGATTATGCCTTGCGCCTGTGCAGCGAGAGCGGCAGGATTCAGCCTTGTGTACATATCTATTCGCAAATGGGGCTGTGGGAGAGCAGCGTCGATCTGGCCTTGGAAAAGGGCGACCTGGAGCTCGCAAAGCTCAATGCCGACAAGCCAGAGGATGATCCACAACTACGGAAAAAGCTTTGGTTGAAGATTGCGAAGTTTGTGGTTCAAGACAAGAAGGATATTAAGATGTGAGTGTGAGGATAGCTCACGAGGCTCGAGATTTCGCTGACTTTTGGGGACAGGGCCATGCGGTTCCTCGAAAGCACCGACTTGCTCAAAATTGAGGACATCCTGCCGTTCTTCCCCGACTTTGTGGTCATTGATGACTTCAAAGACGAGATAGCGAACGCGTTGGAGTCTTATTCGGCCCAGATTGAAGATCTCAAGAACGAAATGGATGACGCGATGCGGAGCGCTGAATCAATGAAAGAATACATTGTTGGATTAAAGAACCGCTTCATTACTGTTGATGCTGGAGAGAGATGTTCTGTGTGCTCGATCCCCATTCTGACACGACAGTTCTACGTCTTCCCATGTCACCATGCTTTCCATGCTGACTGCCTTATTGGTCTGGTGCGTGACAGTTTTTCAGCACTGACCGGACTACATGTCATATCTTTATTATTTAGACAAAGGAATATCTGCCCGCGCACGCCCTCCGACGGTTGCTTGCTCTTCAGGATGAAATCGTCAAGGGGAAAGCTGGTTCGATTGATCGGAGTGAGGCTTTGTCGATAGATGGAAGTGCTGCCTTACGGCAGCCGCAACGAACACTGCTTTCTCAAAGCCTCACGGTCCAGACACAGAATGGGCACCGTCAAACCAACTCCTTAGGGCGCAACCTGCTCTCAGCGGGTGATCGCCTGCGCGACCTCATCATACCAGATGCACTCGTAACT
>QLOU01012982.1:0-20698 GCA_003313715.1 Russula abietina
TCCTCTCTTAGTTCGCAAACAGTGGTTTGGGACGCCGCTCAGCGACGAGGAAGCTGAGACGCTCCGCGTAATTGCACGGAGGCTGATACCAGCCGATGCCTGCTTCTATGATTCCAAGGTTGATCACATACGTGCACACACATGGGTTCATGAGTGAGGGATAAATGCTGCCAGCCCCGTTTCCCGATGCTAACAAGGATCGTAGGAACGCGGAGTGCGATTCATGTGGTGGAATTATCGGCGGATCCCGGCTATTCTGTCTTGATTGTGACATCAAGAACTTGGAGATTTATAACACCCTGGATCTCTGCTCCGCACCTCAGTGCGTTGGTGCCCGTGTAACACGCGAAGACCTGGAAAAAGCACACGAACCAAACCACAGACTCGTCAAAGTTCGTACTAGCGTACTGACACGTAGACACGGCCGGGTGCATACCGCGGCATGTGATGCGTTCGGACGTGTGCGGGAGACCTGCAGGAAGATTGCAGAATCCACTTCGGATTCCGATGAGGAGGCTAGACCGGATGTGCAAAAAACGTCGAGTTCTGAGCCAATCCCGATAGAGATGTCCGTTCAGGGCGACAAACCGGATGACGAGCTTAATTCTCCGAATGGTACTAGCAAAGACGACGTCGGGGGTGAGACCTCACGAGGCGCAAGACGGGGTCAAGTCCAGGACCAAAGCTTGCCCTCGTGTGGCAAATGCAACGACACACTCACCTTCCCTTTCTGGTATTGCATTTTTTGCAAAGGTCAGTCTCAGAAGGATAGGATCAAGCAAGTTACTCATTGCTAATACCCCCGTCTTATACACAAAAAGATAATCTCTTCATCTGTAATGCATGCGATACGGAAGGCGTACCGGAACTCATGCGCTGCTCCGGTAAGCATACCGAGGAGCACCATCTCATTCGCTGCCTGGCACCGAAAAAGGTCGTTGACGATCCCGCTAGCACGGAGGAACGGCTCACGTCTATAGAAAGCCGTCTTGATACCATGCAAACACGGTTCGACGACCTTAATGACCGCATTGGGGACATCACTAGTCGCATGGGAAATATAGAGCAGCTCCTTCAAAACCTTGCCAGAATTGGTGGAGGCGGGGGCAGGGTTGCACAGTCATGATCACCACTACATATCCTCGACGAATAGTGATTCTTTACCTGCAGGAAGATATACAAAAATAGTCCCTGGAGGGCTTAACTACGGTTATATCCATCTAACTCAAGCTACTGTATATGATGCGCATTCTTTTATATCCGATACTGTACATTGTAAAAGTAACGATTTACAGTATGTAGCAGGATCTATCTCCGCGCCTTCGCAGCGCCCTACTATATCATGTCAAGGGATTGAATCGTGCCGTGCATCAAGCTCTTATCGATCTTATCGCCCGTTGATAGCATATTACTGTCACAAATCGACCAATCGGCATCTGGCATTCTTCCATTGAGAATTTTTATCAGAGATCGATCCTAACATTGTTGAAAACACTGTTCTCAACACCCGTCGTCTTCGCTGGCTTCCTTGACGGAGCGTGCCAACCCGGTGTCATTAGAGTCATCCACTTTGACGCCACATTCCTCTACACGGAGCACCTTCATGACCATCCGTCCATCTAGCAAGTCTGCATTTACAATATTTGTCATTTATAATCAAAGTATATGTGATGCGATTATCAGAGCACAGGATGTAATGCATAGTAGTCCGAAATTAGTTGTGCGAGTGGACAAGAGAGAAAGTTCGAGTATAGTGGAGGACGCCTACATGAGGAAAAGGAAATTCGAAACGAGGGTAGGTCAAAGTCCGAGGCTTATCAAGTCCGTAAACAAGTCTGTGTAGGACATAGACGTATCATGTATGGCTAAGAAGACCTCTATCAATCGCGGCATTAATAGAAGCCTTTCGAGACGCCAGGTTCACACCAAAATGTTCCTCCAGTCTCCGTCGAATCTCACGTTTCGTAATTGAATTGAGGTCCGCCGCTTGTAAAATCGTCTGCACTGCACGGTCGATCTCCGCATCCGATGGCCCGGGCGCACCAAATTCACCTGCGGCATCCGATCGTGTTGCCGGTATTGTGACATCTAGATAATTTGTTGGCGGTCGCGAGAGTGGTTGGTACATCTGGTTTCCGTCCATGGCTGGGGTATTCCGTCCGGATTGGTATCCTGGTGGGGAAGCATATGCACCAGGGCCCATTTGGGATGGGGATGGAGAGAAGCTGCGGGGTTCGTAATATGTCTCGCGACCGTAAACCGAAGTACGAGATTCTGGGTAACCCTCATTCTTTAGTTTCGCTGGAGGTACCCAGGATCCTATGCTGTGGTTCGACTCTTTATCCCAAAGCTCATTTTCCTAAGGGCATCATATAAGAAATAACTGAGTTGACATGAAAGCCTCACTCACGTAGTCGTTCCAAGACTTCAGCGGAATTGAGCGCGGATCGAACTTGCCTTCGTCCTTAGAACAAAGCGTGAGATCATACTCCGCTCGAAAGAGAGAGAAAAGTACGTACATGGACAATCATCTTCTTACCAGCCTCACCCATGACAATACGTGTCTGACCCCAAGAGAAGTCATCCATCCTCCAGAACGAGTACAACGGGAGGAAGAACGAGAAGGCAGGAATTGCAAGGATGTAAAAGATCATCCAACCGACCATGTCCCACTTGCGGCGCATAATGAAGACAAACGCTTGGAGACCGTATATCGCTGCGATCAGTATCAAGGAAAGTGTGGGTATGGGCTTGTGTTCTCCCGCCGTCAAAACAACCAGATAGACGATCTGTGAAGGCTTCAGTAACCCAACACGACAAAAAGAGAATTATGTACGCACATACGCAACCGAAACAGGTTGAATAATGGTAGACAAGAGATCAATCATGACGATGAACCGCATCGAGAAACAGCAGAAACCACAAAGCCTATCAAGGAACATCAATTCGCCGAGATTGTGTACTGTAGAGTTGATCCAGCGACGACGTTGCGAGAGTAGCACCTTCCAGTCATCTGGCGCAACAGTGTAGGCATGTGCATCTCTGACGAACTGTGTTTTGAAGTTCGAAAAATGCTTGAGAAGGAGAGTCGTTAGGTAACGATCTTCACCGAGGTGCAAAAGATTCTTCATGTGGAGTGTGTCAACCCGATTTTCGGCGTAGTCCGTCACTAGTTGATTGGCGATGAGCAGAGGTTTGTGGGAGTCGGGCGTGCGCAGGCGATACAGCGAGAAACAGCCAGGAAGACAAGTAACAGACCCAAACAGACTCTCAAATGCCTTTGCCAGGTGATGAGAGATAAAGTACTCGTAGACTTGCATCATGGTGATAATGGACTGTTTGGCGTTAGCCAGACCTGTTTCACCGCAAACAGCAACAAGCTTCTTGTCGTGAATCATTCTGAACCGTTGTTAGAAAAAAAGTTGATGCCCACGCGAGACAGCCAAATAACACTTACGCAGAGATTAGCCTGTTCACAGACATAGGGTCCACAACCGTATCGGCATCGACTGTAAACAAAAATTCGTAGAAAGTGGGGTTGACACCGATGACATTCTTGATCTGATGATACATTTCCAACTCCATTGGACTCATCGGAGCATCGAAGTGAACCTGCTCCGGCAGTGAACTTCAACTCGACTTGGGCTAAAAAAAGGGGGCCTTACTTTGTTTAGGAAGTTCATAAGCATGATCTGCGAGTCCCGTTTGCCACGGTTCCCAGGCCTGGAGCGCTCGCTTGGCTTGCCGACTTTCACAAGGACCATGTATGGCACCACGTGACCGTGTGTTTCGTACAGCCCAGAGTAGACCTTGCCCATGTTATGTTGCTTCGCACCTTCGCCCAACGACTGGAAGCTGAGCGGCTCTGGATCCTGGTTAGGGTCCGCTCCCAGAATGTCAAGCACGATCCGCGGTGTGGGCTTGTCGTTTCCGGAACCGACGATCATGCCATCGCAAATGATGACAAGCAGCTTGCGTTTGTCGTCGTACTTCATCTGAGCAAGGGAATCAATGGTTCGCCGAAGGGAAGCATCGCCTTCAGTGTAACATGGAACCTGGCAGATGACGAACTTGTCGTGCGCCTCGGGCGCACGCGGTGCGCTGAAGTTGATCGACGCCAGGAACTTGAACCCAATGACGCAGACCATGAGAACCGAGAGGGCAAGTAGAATGTATGTCGAGAATAGGCATTGTGGCGAATTACGGTTGTCGACAGCACCGATTGTGAAAAGATTCCGGAGGCATACTTTCTGCGCGGAGAGGACATTCGAGTCAATATTAAGACCATCCAAATTCTTCGTGATATCACTGCCCGAGTTGAACTTGAAAATGTCCAGAACGTCGCCGTCCATGAAGCTCACGTCGACCTGAGGGGCTTGTTGACCGTACCCAGCCCTCGCTGCGGGCGGATATCTCAAGTAGTTCGTAACGTCGTACACAAGACCCCTATAGATCCCGACAGATCGTCCCGAGCTGGCCATATTACGAATTTCCTTTGGCGTATAACCGATGAACCCCCTGCGATTGTTCCAGCGCATGATTGTCATGCTCTCAAAGTACCAGTCCGGCCGCGAATCATTTGTGAAGACTCGGAAATCATGGTACTGAGCGTTAGGATCGGAGTTGTTGTCAAAGTTGAGAGTGACATATGGGCTGACGCTTCCAGAAATACCGTTGCAAAGTGCGCTGACCTGTGCACACGTCAGCCAAGCAAATAAGACAATACCAGAAGACAAATTACCTGAACTGGGAAAAGATCGTCCGCAATTGTGCCTCCGTATTTCAGAACGGACTTCTCCGGCACGACAGGTACAATCCGCAGATGCGTCTGCGCAACCTGCGTGAGATCAAACACTTCCCCCCGAATGGCCACGTAGACATTGTCTGGATGGTTCTCCACGCTATGGGCCGCCAGCTCGCTCGTTGAAAAGACGTGTTCCGTGGGACAGATAAGGTTGCCCAAGACAGCGATAACGAAGACCGCACAGGCACACATGAGCCAAATGATTATATTCAGCGCGAGCTTTTCACGCCACGCCTGACGCACGTCCATGCGCTTCATGCGCCCGAACCACCGCAGGAACGGCGACGGCACCCACCAAGTGAGTAGCCAGCACAGTGCAACCCATCGCCGACGCGCTGATGTCTCCTTGAGCACCTCGGTTACCTCTCCTTCGTGGATCTCGCCGGGAAGTGCTTCTTTCTCGAGTAACGCCTTCTTGTCCACATTCTGGAACATGTTCCGCGATGGCGCATAAGATTCAGTTCCAAGTGACATCGTATCATCACGGGCGCTTGTCAACCTGCTTCGTCCGTCGAATTCCTCGCTGCGAAGCGATTGCCGTTCGTCATACTCGTATATGTCGGCACGCTGGAAAGGTGAAGCGTTGGCAACAAGGGGGAGGGCTTGGCTGGATTGGTTGAAAGTATCGCCTTGGCCACTCAAATAAGGCGTCTGGGGATCCAGCTCATTGTCCGGATCTCGGTACGGTGCATAAGGATCTGCCCCGCGCACATCAAGGCCACCTTCGATTTCAGCTTCTCGCATGCGATTACGCTTGATCTCTTCCTTATCTTCGGAGCGTAAGAAATCTTCAAGGTGGTGAAAGGCTGTATGTGATAAGAAGACCTGCATTACGGTAGTGAAAGAAACGTGAGCACGGGTAAAGGACGTATAGGTCATACATGCTCACCTTGTATTGACCAAGGACAAGGTCATTGTCTTTGAAATTCAGTGCCATCCTGGCTCGCTCGATTTGCTCTCTTGATTCGCCTTCCGTAATCCCCGCTCCGGCAAGCTTGTCCCGATACCGATCGCAGAACTCGCGGGGTGTCATGCCAACCTCGAACACGTTCACGCACCGCCGTGCGATTTCTGTCAAGCCCAGGCTACGGATCTGTCCCTTGACCGAGCGACCCTCGAGTTGATTCGGCAGCTGGGAGTCGTTCGGGTTCACACAGAAGACATACCACGTCTGCGTCTCTTCGAGCGTCTCGAACAGTGTCTCAAGAGCGCTCCGGAATTCGCCTGCGACACATGGACTTGAGTTGTTCAGAGTCGTCGGGCCCGCGTCATCATCGTCACGCTCCTTTTCTTCGACGTCACCCAGAGTTGGAGCACGCCTGACTGTGTTCTTCCGTCGAGTCGAGGGATTACGCATAGGCTTGACGGGCTGCTGTGCCGCAACAATGGTCTCCTCATTACGTGGGTGCATCTGCGTTGCAATTGCTTTGCCCGAAAACAGTCCACGGACGAACGGATTGATGGAACCAGAACCCTCCCCACCAGCTGCTGCCTCGTAACCGGTGGTGTTGCCTCGAAGTAAAGAAACAAAGTCAGGACTGAGGGAGTCAAGGTTTCGGTCAAGGAAACCCTCGGCTGAATAAGTAACCGGTCCGTTGAAGTGGTTGATGGTGAATGTTGGAAAGCCCGAGCGGTCCACTGAGCCGACTTTGAAGGAGGAGTGATTTCCCCAACGTTTCCCAAATGCTTCAACCATCGTGTGATCCGTTTTCTTCGGTGTGCGTCGTGCCTGATCGTCCATAATGTGGATGAGCCCGCCAGGCTGATTCTGAAGGAGTCGTAGGCATTCAGAATTATCGAAGTAGGGGATCTGTGGCACAAAGCGAGAGATGCCTTCGCTGTTGTACTCGGCGACATGGCTCTCGAAAAGCTTCTTTTGAACGAAGTTGTGGAGCCGTTCGTTGGCAAAGTTGATGGCAAATTGATCGAGGGAATTAGGTCGGGAAGTGAGATTCTGGGGTCCAGGAAGATCGAAAAGGCCAATGAAGGTGACAAAGTCGTCTCGACAGAAGCGTTCGTTGATGTGTTCATTAAGCCATGAGAACAAGAGAGAGTAAAGTGTCTTTGCAAGGTCGTCGCGGTTGTCAGCGGCGCCATCCGGATCAAGAAAGACTGTACAGAGCTCCTTCTTGACGAGTTTGGTCTTGTATGAGAGCGCAGTCTCTAATGCCGATGGAGTGACACCCAAGAATTCGGAGACCAGGGCCAAACCATCCTGGTTACGAACGACGGCGGCATCGACGTCACGTCCCCGGTCAATGGTGAACTCGAGGTTGCCGAGATGGAGAATGGCCGCTATTAACTGACAGGTCTGAGCAACGTGGCGCTTGGAGAAGCCAACATTTTTGAGAGCGAGCTTCAGCTGCTCGAACCGTGTTGCATCGTCATCACGCATGTTCTGACGACCACCGGGGATACTGCGGTGACCGAGATACCGGAACGCCGTCTTTTCAAGAAGTTGCATATGCTGTCGTTCTTCCGCTGCCGCACCAGCGAAAAGATAGTAGAAAATATGGAAGTTCCGCTCGCCAGAGGGGGCACCCGCTACGCGATTGCGCTCGAGATAGTAATCGAGCGTCTTGATACCGCATAGGCGCCCACGCTCAGTGAACTGGAGTTCGGTATACTTGCCAAAGCGTGACGCATTCGGGTTGAAAAGTGTACGAGCATTTCCGAACGACTCGAGAACAAACTCGGCAGCGGGAATCTGATGCGCGAGCTTGGATCCTTTCTTGCCGGGATTGCTGACACTTAGTTCGAGAAGGGTCTTGATGGCGAGTCTGCGACTCTCTGATTTCCCACTCCCCGTCTCGCCGCTATAAAATTTTCGGGTTAAGTCCGACCGTGCCAACGTGAGAGCCTCAGCGAGGGAAGGATAAGGGTACTCACGTCAGAATGATGCTCTGATCTTGGGTGGTCCGCCGCATGTGGTAGTATGCATCGTTAGCAAGTTGGAATATGTGTGGCGGGAGAGAATTCTTGTCGTCGGATATGCTGCGATGCTCGGCGGCGTACTTGTGAAGGACAGAGTCGGCGTTGGTCGCCACGAACTTGTGCGGATTTACAGCGACGAGGGCAGAGCGGCTGATGCCCGTATAAATGGTATCCGAGAGGAACCTCTCGCGAATACACGAAACGATGGCATCGTCGGAGAGGGGCGAGAGGGCGGTCAAGTCGTTTACCGCCTCCAGTCTCTGGTGATGGATGGTGGACTGCCTCTTCATGGCAGCCGAGCGAATAAGGGAGTGTGGGGACGACTTGACAGAGCGTAAATTTGGAGGTGTCGAAGAGTAGCGTTGTCTGGATCACCACCCAGCCCCGTTCTTTTCACTCGTCGTCGTGGTGAGGGGAGGTGAGACGGGGGAGGAGGCGAGGAGATGACGGATAAAAACAAACGAGGCTGACAGTCGTAACACGGAAACTTCCGAGTGACCCTTTGCCACCGCCGACCTCGGCAAGCTAAAGCTAAATACAGACGACTGTTTATTATTAATAATTAATCAAATGGAACCGGTCGAGTTCCCGCCAGCCTCACTCCTGCTTCCTTCTTCTGCGCCTCTGCTGCAGCTGCGAAAGCCGACGGCACAGGGATCCCACACGCGTCATGCCAACCAGCGTGCGCCTCTGAGGGGTCAGCATGTACGTGCCCATGGCCATGATGCTCGTCATCTTGGTTACCCGACGGAAGCGGTGGCAAGTGAGGTCCCTCGTAAACCAGAATCGAACCAAATAGGAAGTGTTGTATAACCGGCAACTTCCCCAACACCTCTGCGCGATACATCTTGATCATTCCTTCGTTGACCTTATCCCAGGTCTTAACCTGAAGAGTGCATTAATAATCCAAACTGCCCATAGCCAGGACAGGACAGGCGTACGGCTGAGATATCGTCCAGCATTGGGGAATGCCATCGCAACGATGCAGTTTTAATCTAGATCACTGTGAATTTCATCCAAAACTGTGAGGCAATCCAAAGCGTCGCGTACCGAGTTGATAAACCGGATGCATGCAAAGTATATGTAGTCCTTTGAGAACTCCTCCACGACGTCACTATCGTGGATCGATTTTGGTCGAAGGTATTTGTGCCCTGGGGAGAATATATCAGCAGGGTGCTATCACAGAGCAGTGTGAATACCTACCTCGTAGTTGTGCCGACCCAAATAAAAACGGAAGGAAATGATAATCGTCCAATCCCCATACCCCGTGCGAACCGGCAGGCTCCAACCAATACGTAGACTGCAGAGTGCGCATTACTTGAATGTATCTTAAAAGAATAAGCGTTCGAACGAGAGGGAAGGTAGAAACATTGACTGAGAAACCAACCTCCAGAACACCCTAAGCACTAACGCCGCATGGTCACTCTCATGAACGACCCCCAACTCTTCAAGACATATCCTATATTCTGCGAATCAGACAAACGACGCTGAAGAGTATGAGATGAAAACGCACAGCCAACAAAGAAAGTTGAGCTCCATCCCGCTCCCATAATCGATGCGCGTCCTATTCCCCCACGACTCACAAAAATATCCCGATACCTCGATGATAGCTTCCGAAGGTCGAACTCGCAGCACCTGTTCATGAAATCGCGGTGCAGCCTGCAAAGTGACAAACCGAAAAAAGCGACGGCATAGGTCAACAGTAAGTTCTGATCTCCCGCCTGAAATCTGTCATTTCATGAGCCTACCTGTTGCACCTTATCATAAAAAGTCCTAAACGCAGGGTTCCCAAATCTCGAAGTCGAGTTATCGACAGGCGGCGTCTCCTTCGCCAGCGCCTCCACGCGATCCAGTACCTCGATCAACGCACCAACTCCCTAATAATATAATCACACACAAAAAAATCCCTGACTAGTGAGCAATTCCCGCCCGCATGGTGAAACCGGCCAAGACAAAATCGGCGTACCTCCGACTGCGTGCACTCGTCCGTCAACTTACGCCCAACAACTGCATTGTTGAGCACCTCGATGTAGGACATTACTTTCATACAGGTCTTTGAGGATTGGAATGCAGCGAGCTGCTCTTTGGATAGGATCGCCCTTTCGAGGGCTCGGAACATTGTCATCGTAGATCGGAGAAGAGCCGGACCGACGCATTTCTAACAGACACACACAGCGACGCAATTGAAGTTCAAGTCATCATTTCAAAATCGTTCCATTCATGCTATGGGTGCGTAACGGTATGCTAATGCGTAATAAAAAATACAAGTGCTGGGTGCGGTATGGTACCAATACAGCTAAACGAAATCATCCCAGGGGAAATGAGCGAATATCGAAAGGGGTTAACACTGCTTGTGTTTCAGCAACACACCAGGTGAAACTTAGACACAACGTAAGGGAAGGTATAAAAAAGTTCAGTAAAAATGAGAAGAAGGATGCAATAATCGAGCAGATAACGATATCACTCGCCCGACCACTCTCCACCGCTCGCGAGTTGGGAAAATACGCCTCTTTTCGCGATAAGTTCCTCGTATGTGCCTTGCTCTGCGATCTGGCCTTCATGCACGACCAGGATACGGTCGCACATGCGCATGACGGGCAACTTGTGCGTGATCATGATCGTCGTGCGGCCGGCCTTGGCACCGAGCACGGTCGTGAGCACAGCGGCCTGGTTCGCGCCATCGAGTGCACTGGTACACTCGTCCAGGATGAGCACATTAGACGGCCGCACGAAGGCGCGGGCAATCTGCAACCTCTGCGCCTGTCCGCCCGAGATCAGGGCCGCGTTCTCGCCGACCAGCGTGTTGTATCCCTGCGGTAGGTTCTCGACAAACTCATGTACGTTGGCCACGATCGCTGCGTGCTCGATGTCTGCGCGTGGTAGACCGTCGGTTCCGTAGGCGATATTCTCGCTGACCGACGCGTCGAAGAGATGTGGATTTTGGCTGACGACTGCGACGTGATTGCGTAGATGCCGGACGTCCATGCCGTTCAGTGACCATGGCCCGACGGTAATTGAACCAGACGTCGGCTCGTATAGACGATGCAATAAGTGTGCCACGGTAGACTTCCCGGAGCCTGACGAACCAACGATGGCAACGGATTCGCCCTCACTTATATCGACCGAGAGATTCTTGAGGACTGGAACGTCGGGTCGCTCAGGGTAGGAGAAGGATACATTGTTGAATGAGATAGTGCCGGCGACTGGGGGACATGTGGTTCCACGAGATTCATCGGTGTCGGTGGATAGCTTAAGTAGCTGGTTGAAGTCGCGTGTGGCCTGTACCGACTTCGTAATGCGGTGGGCTACGATTAAAGGCCATCAAATTCCATCCACATTGTTCAGGTAAAGAAAACGTACTGAAGGCCATCAGTTGTGAACCGATGCTCACGCTAAATACGACGAGATTGAGGACTTGAACCATCTGCAAGTACGTATAGGTG
The DNA here is from genome assembly GCA_003313715.1 of Russula abietina. NCBI lineage: Eukaryota > Fungi > Basidiomycota > Agaricomycetes > Russulales > Russulaceae > Russula > Russula abietina. The sequence continues at coordinate 11,182 of QLOU01012982.1, forward strand.
CCCCGTGACACCAAAATAGCACCAGCATAGAATAACAGCGCCTCGGAGAGGTAAATAAGAGAGCTTGCCACGCCATAGGTGCAACCCTCCACGAAGGCACCCCGTATACCAGTACGCAGTGCATTCTCCGTAGAGTCGTTGAAGCGTTCTTGGAAAACACTTTCGAAACCCATGGCGCGAATGCCCCGGATATTGATGAGGGTCTGCAGAGTAGTCAGTAAATAGCCGCTAAGACAAGGACTCGAACCCACCTCATAATAGCCTTTGGCAACATCCTCGCGCGCCCGCTTATTCCTCAGTTCGCACTTGGCAACGAGCCGGGACTGCACGACCATAGTCACGATAAATACAGGGCCGATTGCAAAGCCAACGAGAGTGAGTTCCCACCCTCGCACAAGAGCCCAGATCAAGCCCACGGCGAGCATGCTGAAAACGACAATGCTCTGGGAAATGACGGACGAAATCAGTGCGCGGGCGTCATCGCCGTCTCGCGTGAGGACCTGGCACAATTTCGCCGCTCCATTCTCGCTGCGGTCGAACCACCATTTGTCCTGAGCAAGCACCAAGCGATAGCAAGTCGTGCGTAGGCGGGTTACCCAGAGCTGACCGGCCGTCTCGAATACGAGGAACTTGAGTCCGGCAGCCAGGCCGTCTGCGATAGAGAGTGCAAGGATGATCCCACCGAATGTATTGACGACCGACACGTCCTGCGCACCCTTCGCTACTTCAAAGAGTAATCGAGAGAGCATAAACGAGAAAATCGGAGTGAGGGCACCGGTGATAATCGACAAGACAATACCAAGGCCGATCAGTGGCTTGTACGGCATCGTGGGGTAAGCCGCGCGAATGACGGAAAATATGGACCCTTGTGGCGTCTCAACCTGGGGGGGCTGCTCGACTGTGACCGACTTCATACTCTCGTACGACTCGACCTTGATGGTGTCCCAGCGCTTCCGCTCACGCTTGCCCGAGGAGCCGTCGTAAAATCGTCGACGCGACGTGACCATGCGGGTCAAGGCCTCTTTTTCATCTTCACTATCATCATCGCCGACGATGGTGGACGAGTTCGACAAGCCGAGACTGTAAACAGGGGATGTGGGAGAAAGTTGAAGCGAGAGACGGCGGGAGACAGTGGTGTGAGCGGGAGACGGGAAAGGTAAATCAATTGCGAGGGTGGAAGGGCGGCGTTCGCGTGATACAGGAGGGCAATCGCCGGTAAACGCTTCCATGGGTACGAAGCGGCCCAGTTGTGCCATATCCCGCCCAGCGACTGCGGCATTTGGTGGGGCTGCCGCGCCATCCCGAGTAAGATCCGAGACAACGTCGAACATCCAGTTACTGACAGTGATGGGCTGGATTGCCATGCTCTCGTGCTTGACTGCCCGCACACTTGGAGACTGCACACACTGTGACCCGAGTATTTTCTCTGCATCCTCCTCGCGCCGGCGCGCTGCTTCCGTGGACGATTCGGATTCCTCTTTGACAGCAAAGCCACCAGCCTCTGCCTGCGTCATGGCCATCTGTTGAAACTCGCCACCAGCGACTTCAAGATCTGCACGGTACCCGCATTCTAAAACCGCACCGTCCCTCAGGACGTATGCGAAGTCGGTAGGTGTTATTTGGGAGAGGTCGTGAGTGATCACAATCGTAGTCTTGTTCCGACGCCAGCGTTTGATTGCCTCAAAGACGAGTATACGGGATGTCGCATCTAGCGCGGATGTCGCCTCATCTACATAAACGTAAGCATAAAATTTCTTCGAAAAAATACACCGCAGCTCACCAAGAATAAGAACAGTGGGATCTCGAAGGATCGCGCGGGCAATGGCCAGCCGTTGCCGTTGTCCTCCGGAAAGATTTGCACCACCATTTCCAAGCTGTGTATCGTAGCCTTCTGGCAAATCCTCGATAAAGCGGTGGAGAAGTGCTGTCTGACAAGCTTCAATAACCTCGCTGCGCGTCGCATCCTGCGGCCTCCGTTTGCTACCTGGTCCCGCGAGTCCCATTGCGACGTTGTCGTGAACAGTCATGTCAAATAGAATCGCGCCTTGAGAGACTGCTCCGATTTGCTGCCGTGTCCAATTCGTGTCGAGATACTCGACATCTTGGTCATCCAGAGAGATTGTGCCACTTTGTACGTCGTACATGCGAAGCAGGAGCTGAGCGATGGTGGATTTTCCAGAACCAGAGCCGCCAACGATAAAAGTGGTTTCAGACGCAGGGATGTAGATTGTGACGTCCCTAAGGACAGGGAAAGCAGAGCGCGAGGGATACGCGAACGTGACTTCTTGCAAATTGATCTCCCCAGCGCACTTCGTAGGAACGATCTTTCGGATCGATCCCGGCTTGCGCTTCGAAAGCAGGGACCGCGCGACACTGGGACGCCTTGTCAAGGGGCCTTTGGAGCTGGGAGCCGGGGATTCTACGAGCGCGATGAGCGAGCTGATGGCGAATTTGCCCTTTGCGAGGGTGATCAGGTGCGGGATACACATCTGGAAGTTGGTCGTCGCAATAAGACAAGCCCAGAAAACACCCATCACATGGCCTGGTTCGACGCTGCCTTCGCGCACCAGCTTTGCGCCGAACCAGAAGCCTTGTACGAACATCCCATATGCGACAAACTGGTTGAAGCCGGAGGTGCATGCCCAAATGCGATTGACACGCCATGCAGTATTTTGCAGCTTTCGTATGACCGCGACAAACGCTGAATGTTCATGTGAGACCGCGTTAAATGCCTTCACGGTGGCGATTGCCGACACTGCACGCTCGACGAGGGTCGCAGCCTGTCCAAATTGCGCGCGCTCGACACTAAGAAGAGGCCCAGCTAAGCGCTGTGAGATCATTTGCAGGGCCACAATGGCCGGGACAACGGAGAGGATCACGAGGGTAAGGGACCACGATCCCAGGAATCCGAGAATGACGCAGGTAATGCAAGTGGTGATGTGCTGAATGAGGAGACCGCTCGCAAGTGAAGATGCCATGCGAACATCCTCCGAGTCGCTTAACCCAATCGCGAGTCAGAAAGGCAACATTCATGATGCGAGAAACAACCCACCTCGCAAACTTGGCCATGAGTCCTCCCGCGCCTGTGGAACGGTCGCCCTCTGTCTTCCCTTCTTCCGCACCCATCTTGGTATCAAACCAAGCCATTTCGCGGCTCGAGACGGAAGCGTAAACCTTTTGCCGAATCGTCAGGGAGTTTCGTTCCCCAGTCAAAATCCAGAAGAACGACGTTAAACTGCTGAGCGCAATGGAGCCAGCTGCCAAGGCGAGCAGCTCAAGGGCGGAGATCGCAATGTCGTGCTTAAGGTTCGCACGATCACTGGAAGTTGGCGATTCGATACGAGAAAATTTCGCGAAGGTATTGAAGACATTTCCGAGGACGAGCGTCATGAAGGGAGCGACGCCGCCAGCAAAAACGGAAAGTAGAAATGCGGGGAGAAGGACAAGATAGAGGTCGCGCCGGGGTAAGAGGGAGAAGAGTAATACTACAGAGGGTTTGGGGGGTGAATAGACGTCAGATTCATGGGGAACAGAGGTGGATGATTCGTGAGGAAAGAGATGGGCTGATGAGGCCTCAGGAAGGTGTGAATTTGAAGCATCAGGAGTCGTGTTGGTCGTAGGGAGAGCATCGACGACCTCGAAGGTCGCTGAGCCAGACATTCTCGTCCAAGTGAGAGAGAGAAAAGGTGAATGGGGCGAAACTCAGGATGATCCATTGGGTTTTGTCTCTTGCGCAATTGTCTTGCATTGCTATTGTCTTTGCTACTCGTAGAGCGCTTGTTTTACTTCGTCTTAATTCGATTATGTAATCACAAAAAAGATTTGGTGCCCCTGGTCCACACAGACGAAGGCTATTCTGACTCACATGGTAAACTGCTCCAATTGTGATCAGTCATATTACTATTGTTGACCGACCTGCTGGCACGGCGGGCACCATGACGGTGGGGTACAGTAATGTTTAGGTGAAACGGCAGGGTCTTAACCTTTGTCACGTGTGACTCACTCTTGGAGCACACAACAGACCGTGACAATCGACTTTTGCCTGGACGATACGATACAGTACTGCCTTGCGCCGTCATGCCAACTACGCCTTCAACTTTGCAGTCATCACTCGAAAAACACAATGAGACATTTGAAACCCTTTTGTCTCTCATCCCCGCAAAGTTCTATCTCGCACGCGATGATAACAATGACCAGGTGGGCCCCATTGTCGCACTTTCTGGGCTTACCGACACGGCAGCCAGGGCACAGCTAGGTACCATAAGAATAAGAAAGTGCAGCAGGCACCAAAACAGGCTATCAAAGAGGCTTCGAAGAAAGCGCGTCGTGAAAAGGCACGTCTCCATATTTATTCACCATTGATGATCGACCATTTAAGTGGGTGCAGCTGAATCCAGCGAACAATGAAAGCATCTTGGAAATTCAAAACAATCGGCTAGCTTCTGACAGCAAGGGCAAGCAAAGGGCACCCACGCCAGATGACTCGGATGGGGACGTGTTACAACCGGAAACAGATTTCCAGATGCACGACATTGAGAGCGATCTAGAAGAGGTCGATAGTCGTGCGGTCCCGTTATCACGACATGAGAGCGCTGAAACTCTCCGCGCCAAATTACACGCGAAAATCGATGCGATCCGAAGCAAGAAACGCAGCAACATTGGAGGGAACAGCAAAGACGAACTATTAGAGGAACGCCGGCTGCACCGCGCTGCTTTGCGTGAGCGCCGTCGGAAGGAGACAAAGGCGAAAATACAGAGGGAGAAGGAGAGGAAAGGAAAACCGAAGGAGAAAACCGAGCAAACCACGTTACTTCTGAAAGTGAGTCACTATACGGGTTCACAATACATATTCCTGAGTTTTCTCATCGTTATCAGAACCAGCTACTTGTTACCGATGGCGCTTCGTCACATTCACAATTCGACTCTCGCTCCCGGCTGACGAACGTGGCATTCTCATTAATCGCCGAGTCATCGACGAATCATAAGGGCAGCCGACTCAAAACCTCATCAAACCCCGCTCAGGCTCTACAGCAACTGGCATCTCGGAAGGAGAAGCTTGCAGCGCTACCGGAGGAAAGGCGCAAGCAGATTGAGGAACGCGAGAAATGGGAAAAGGCCACGGCCCGGATGGACGGAGTTAAGGTAGCCGATAATGAGGCCCGCTTAAAGAAGGCGACCAAACGGAACGAGAAGGAGAAGGCGAAAAGCAAAAAGGCTTGGTATGATGCTCTTATTGTTATAGGAAGATCAATTCTCACGTCTAATCAGGGCGGAGCGAAAGGAACAGCTAACCGCAAACATGGCGGCGAGGCAGAAAAAGCGGGCGGACAATATCGCTAGTAGAAATGAAAAGAGGAAGGAAAAGCACAAAGGTGCCAAGGGCAAGTCCCGTCCCGGTTTTGAGGGGAAAACGTTTGGAAAGAGGGCCAAAGGGAAAATGGGGAAATAGAAATAGACAACCATCATCACGTAATCACCACTGAAGCTTATTTCCCTTTCCCTACACTCCTGTAAATCACTCCCGTCGTTCTAGGCAGTTGTGCTCAGCGTTCAAGCATCCTGATTGCTTTCTGGCTGTCTCCGCCACTAACGCGGTGACTCTTGCTTGCTAACAACCACGCCTCTTCATAACAAAGGACCTCAGCGGTCGGAGCTCGATGCAGCATGTCGGACATCCATAGGCGAAAATCAAGCAAGGAGGAGAATGGGAACGAAGTAACCGTACCGAACGGATTGCATTCATCGGATAGTTCACCGATGGTGGAAGGAAAGGAAAGCCGGGATGACCACCTTACAAGAAACCGTGTTGTTTCTTCACCAGGACGTGCGCCTTCACCCTCATATCCTTCACAATCGCCTTCTCCAGGACCATTTCGCACCGGGTTCAGTCTTCCTCAGACCAAAGGGTACGCACACTCTGCCCCAGGTTTACGTCCGGCCTTCTCCACGCCAACGCATCTTCATCTCCGTGGCGGTCCAGACTCGCGTGTACGCTCGATCTCCTCCGGCCCATTTACACCATCGTCTCCTTCCCCTCTTTCCATGACATTCCCTTCTCAAGACGTTCCCTTTCCCACTACCAACTCGGAACTCACTGCCTCTTCTTCTTCCGACTTTCCGCGAGGAAGCCGTATTCACACCAACACACGTGCAAACTCGTATTCTCAGTTATCGTTGAACGGTCTCGAACCACCACCATCTCCCTCTGCATCCACTCACTCCCGCAGACACTCTCGCCTCCATTCGCGGAACCTCTCCGTGTTCTTCCCCCGGCCGGGCTCACTTCCCCACAGCACCATTGCCGAAGATGGCTCACAGGAGATCGAGATCAATCAACCCGGTCCACCAACAGATGGTTCCTCCTCCTCCAAGGCAGGTGTGCCAATGCCAAGTGCGTCCCCGACTCTCTCTAGACCGCCAAAAAAGTTTGGTGAAGGCTTCACCTTCGGCGGACGCCCTCCGCCCGTTGTCGATTCTACTGAAGAACAGGAACCACCACTGTCCCGCGGATCGCGACGCGGGCACCACCACAAACATTCCCTTTCACACAACTTTTTTTCGTTCCTCGAACCAGGTTCAATGATGCCCAGAGACTTGGCATCAAAACACAGTTCGTCGCCATATCCCCAGTCTGCGAGCCCTTCAACTGTTGCATTTCCTCGCGTACCACCGGAACCAACCTCGCCCATATCACCGTTGTCCGACTCTAGTAACTCCCCCTTCTCTCATTTGAGTGACGATGCGCTCCCTTATGGTGCCATTGCCGCTTCCTTAGGAGAGCTTGCCCTTGGTGCGTGGATGTGGATTGTTGGCCAAGGCGCCGGCTCGCTCGCATGCACAGGGTTAGGTTATTGGGTTGTTTTTGACGCGATTGGCGTCGCCGTGACCACAATCTTGCCAGTATATCTTCGGCAGCCCATATTGAAGGGCCCAATACGGCGACCATTTGGGTACGTACCACATATACAATGCAAATGTTTGTCACGAAATAATTCCTTTCCAGTACCCGCCGATTGGAAACAGTTGCATTGTTTGCACAAGTTGTTTATTTGATGTTCTCGGCTGTGTATGTGTTCAAGGAGACCGTTGAGCACGTTTTGCTCTCTGCTGGTGAGGGCCACCATCACCATTCGGGTGATGAGGATGTGGAACTACTCGGGTCAGTCCGCTTGTGAATTGTGGAAATGTCTCCTGAACCACCATTCCAGCATCGATTTTCCGGTACTCTTGCCCTTGCTTACGCTCTTTTCTCTTCTCTTGAGCTCATTGCTGTTCGATAATCACAACAAACTAGTCAGTGGTGAGTGCCGCTATCCTTCTCAATTCCAGTCATAACATTGGACGCATATAGTTACTGGAAGTCAACTTCCTCCTTTACCCGCCCTTTTTGACCCTGCCCGCTTTCGATACTCTCAAGATGCAGTTGAGCCAACTTCCAAGCTAGACCGCATTACACGCAACCCCTTTTCCGTCGTGCCCATAAGCGCCAGTACACTCATTCTCCTTATCTCCGCAACTATACCCGCGTAAGTGATGGAACTCCAATCTAGCTTTTCTTCCCAAGATTAACGAAATCGTATATGTAGATCTTCGCACCGTACATTTGATCTATTTCTTGCGGCAGCTGAGGCGACCGCGATGTTCCATCTAGCGTACCCCTCGTGTAAGGCCATTGGATCTGTCTTACTCCAGACCGCTCCCGCACGTGGACTTTCGGCAGGGAGGATAGAGTCTTTCTTGCGTGCCATGCGTGAGGTACGATATTTGTGCCTTGATGATAAATCGCTCCTTAATTTGGCTATTTGTCCGTCATTGTGTCAGATTGAGCGGCATCCACAAGTCCAGCATCTCCCGCCACCGCATATCTGGCAGCTCTCACCTTCAGTGGGAGCGCCGCAGCCATTGGTGGTAACACTGGAGTTGCGCGTCGCACCGGATCTGGGGGACATAGAGGTCGTGAAACTCACGCGGTGGGCATGGGAGCGCTCCATGCTTGCCCTCGGGCTCACGGGTCGTGATCCAGATGGTGGTGGCGTGACAGTTGGCATTGTACGTGGGAAGCTGGCGTCCTGACCCACGCTCGCTAAGATACCAGGTGGTCATTATGCTTTAGATAGCAGGGCGTATGTGAATTATTCATCATCCGATTATTGGGTAGCCGACAACCATGCCGCCTTCTGTGAAACGTACTGCGCGTTATGCGGCTTGTGATTGAAGGTGAAAGTGGATGACTGGAATTAGTTGTTTTCACGTTGCCTTCTCGCTTTCCGCTGAACACGGTGGCGGTTGTAATCGTTCGTGTAACTTACTGTGCCTCGGCCTGAGCCTGTTCGACTGTTGGGCGTCAGCTTACAGCTGCCCTGATCCAGGCTAAGTACTGAGGAAACTGGGATGGAAATAATAGGTGGGTGGATTACAGCGGCGGGCGTACACGGGGCAAACTCGTATCAAAGTGTCCTTTTATCGCTTCCGCGGGGGAAGTCGGCGGTTTTGTTCTGGAAGTGTGAAAGTTGTGACGATATACGATATAGGCTTCGGAAGTATTGTGGTTGACCCACTTGCAAGCTTGGCGCCGGCTTTAGCAGCTTATGTGATGTCTCTTCGATTCCTTCGGCCCGCGTTGACCCCCATCATCATAGATGACAGCAAACCTGGCCTTGTTCTTCTCGGTTGTGATCAATCCGTTTTGATGTTCTTGTTGGGCTTCCCCTTCGTACAATGCGCTGATCTGATAGACGCCAGGTCCCAACACCAGACTTCAGCGTCACAAGGTGTTTATACAGTACTGTATACAGTACGGTGCGGCACTCGGGCACAGTACTGAATGGAGGTAATACGTTTACTGTAATGACGGTTGTGCCTGTGATAAATGGACTTGATTAAGCTTCTTTGCTCGATAAGAAGCTTCTTTGACGGAGACGAAAAGGGGAGGAAATACTTATGGTAACTCGCCAGTAACCAGTAGTTACAGCCTTGCTGAGTCGCCTGGTGTACAGTATGGGGCGAGGCCTCCTGCTTTAATCCCGCGATTCGCGGTAAACGCCTTTCATAAGCATTTTCTTCAGGGGACGGCGAAGCGAACTCACTCGAATGATTGCGTCGCGTCGCATCACGTCAATGAAAAAATTAAGATCGGCGACCAATAATGTTGAATCGACAGTTGCATACCGGAAATGTCCGTGTTCGATTGGAAACGGTGCTGGGTCATGTGCGTGGCCATCTAGGTCCCGGTCTGATCGTCTTGGAGAGTGTGTGTTATACCGAGTGGCGAAAAAACTTGCCTGCCCGGCTATCGAAGACTGAGACATGCCGTACTACTAGTACTGCGCATGGTAACTGTGTGGCAAAGCAGGAATCGTCTCATCTCCGAGTCGGGTGGAGTGACGGGTAAGAGGAAAAACGTCATCCATCCCTCGACGCCTTGACGCTTGCCGGACCGCCACGCACATATTCAATGTTAGTATCTAGATTAACGGCTTGATCCTTACAAGGTAACCGGCACTACGCAACGTGTTCT
>QLOU01013003.1:0-19547 GCA_003313715.1 Russula abietina
TGTACCATCTGGGAGTTTAACGTAAATCGCCTTATAGATGAACCTCATGAACACAAGATCAGAGGGGATAGTGCGTTGGTGATTCTGCCAGTGAGTCATTAGTATCCAGGCCAATGAACATTGGTTGGTGGAGATGCCCCTATAAGGCAGTTGCGCGACTACACTCCCAAATCCAATACTTGAGACGTGTCAGTACACCTAGCGACGCAGCACTACCAGGACCGCCGCCAACCGAGCTGGATGGTTTATCACTCAGTGCATCTTCCAGATAACGAAGCGAGAAAAACGTGCCCTATAGCGTGGGTTACACGGAGTTATTGAAGGTATGGTGGAACGAAAGTTAAGCTGGGCCAACGCCGAAAAGAAGGGAGGTGAAAGAGTGGGAGGGGTGTGCCTGAAGACGGCGGGGTGGGCAAGGACGGAGAGGACGTATGCGGATGGTGTCGGGTGTGGCAACGAGACGCTCGTCAGGATGGTGGGTACTGACGTGAGTAGTGAGCGTGGCTTGAAGTAGTGGTCTTCTACTGAATCTCCAATATTCTTGACAAGGGGACTGGGTGCGTTGATCGTCGACGGCATGGGTGAGAGATGGACAAGGAGTGATGAACGATGGGCTTCATGGGCGCCAATGTGTCATCTTAACATTCGTCCTCATGCTCGAAAACTTGTAAAGCGAACTTCTGTTGACGATCAGAGCGTCTCTTGGGGGCAAAATTTGTCATGAGCTGCTCCCCGAGACACCATGTTTCCTCGTCGTAGGTCACTAGACACTGTGACCTGTCAACCAAAATGCCTTTTGCGGAAATGCCAATGTAAAGTGTACCTTCTTGAAAAGCAAAACGTGTAGTAGTCACCACGAGAAGACCAGGCTCTACCGAGGTGCCCTTCGGAAAAGCGTCATGAAGAGATCGCATGAGACAAACTATCGAGGACTTCGAAGATGAAAGAGACTCAAACGAGGTCAAGTGGGCCGTACGGGAGAAACACTTCACTATGTAAGTGTTACAAAGACCGCCCTTGGTATGACCTGGCGGCCTGTTCACCATGCATTTGGTGATATCCGGTGAGAAGGAGATATAATGCGCAAAGATCTTAATGCTTGCGAAGCGGCATCAATGACAATCAGACTCTCCTCTTCGGCCGTCTACTCACTTAGTCAAGTAGAAGTTCACTGGATATGAACCTGATAGTGACCGCCGTCTGCACCATTGCAGACGATAGATGCGATGCGATCCTTGAAATCTTCCTTGAAGACGAGGTGTCTGGCCAACACGTGCAGGGCTGGGGTTTGAGGGGTAACATCGATATGGAGATGCCGTACAGCGAAGAAATCAATATAACTATGACATAGGGGGCAGGTTTAGCGTTTGAAAGAGTCGATGCAGCTGCAAAGACTTGAATAAAGCAATTGGGCTTTCATGGTGGTCCAGAACTGCAATGGATTAGGTACTAGGCGAGTACGGGAAAGCTTCTACAACCCAAAGCGGGTCGTGATGCGGCACAAGGCTAGATGGCCATTCCTAAACATCACTCTGTGACCGTTTAGGGATGAGCACAGGTCACGCTGCGATGGGCCACAAACACCACACCTGAGGCCTGAAGAGCTACCAGTTCCATCCAGATCGGCAACGCAAAACTGAGTGAAAGATGGCTTGATAGGAATGAGCGCGCGTCGGCCGAGCACGTGGAGGTGAAGGGGATCTGAACTTCTGAAGTTGGCGTGAGGGGCGGGAAGATATGTTATTCGTTTGGGCTCCTGGACCAGACTGGCGTTTAAATGGAGTTGTTGGGTCAGGTGACAAACATGATATGGTCGCCGTGGGCTACTGATACGTGACTGGTCCTCTGAGGGGGCTTCTCGCTTCCGAGCACGCGCTCATATGTACGAGAGTTCAAGTCGAATACCCACATCATTCAAGAACTCCCCGTCGCCCTGACCACCGAAGACGAAGAGCTTGGAACCGACCATCGTCACAGCACGACCACAACGACCAACAGGCCCAGGGCCAGTTGGCCACGATGCGGGTCCACTCTCGTGATACTGGTGTGCAAAATCTAATCAGCTGGAGCCAGTAAAAAAGACGATGCTTACGAGCGCATCCACCCGCATGCCTGACACGTGGGCTGGGAACCTCTCCACTGGCTTGCACGAGAGATAGTCCTGCATCGAGAAAGCACATAGATCGTTGTGTGCAAGGTTCGTGTACAGATCCCCCGAATTCGACGGCAGGAGTGGCACGGCTGCGTGAGTGCATGACCTAGAAGCGGTGGTGGCGACGGTCCGGATGGAGGAGTATTCGCTTACTGACCATGAATAGACAGGCCGGGGCTGTTGTCGTTGCAGGGGGGGATTGATTACGGTTGATGTTGATACAGTAGTCGGAGCACCATATGGCCAATCCAAGCTAAGTCACGCAGGCTCGCGCTTTACCTACGCTGTACATATTTTAAAGTCTCATTAGTTAATATAATCGCGCTAGCTTCACAGTGCGGCCATACTGCCAGTGGGAGTGGGCTTAACTGGCTTAACCCTGCGCTAATATAGTCAACGCGCTAACTGAAACTTTTTTGGAAATTCCCTCTGTTCAAGACCACCATCGTCTCTACCTACCGCAAAGATGAGGGAGTCCCATGTCGACGTAGAGACTGGCGACGACTCATACAAGCCCGAACCTGAGACTGAGGAGCAGCAATCCCTTCTCCCATCCTCGGCAACCCCACCCATCTCTGCTCCGACTTCCCGACCGTCGCCGTGCTGTTCTTCAACGCGCAGAACGTTCTCCGTTTTACACATCATCCTTGCCTTCATCGCAGGGTCTCTCGCATGTCTTGTTGGCCAGTATGCAATTTTCGGTCCCTCATGCTTCAGACTGAGGTCCTCCATCGATGATGCTGCCCGTCTTCTCGCTCCTCCGTATGTCGGCTCGACAGAGGTACATAATTGGCCCCCGCCTACCGCGACCAATGTTGTCCCTCCCCTGTTCCCAACCAATGTTGGCCATGGTGGTGCAACACCCACAGGCGCCGAGCCTGCGCTCATCCTCACTGCGCCCTCCTATCCCATTCACACTGGCGCGCCACAGTTGGTCTTACCTGCAACGTTACATGCAAGCTCAAAGAAGCACTTTAACCTTTTCAAGAAATGGGGTAATCTGTCCCCTTGGTACAGCGTCAAGCGAGGTGCCTTTGGAATCGACTCTGACCCTGGAGCACCTGATGGCTGCAACGTCACTGGTCTTCATTTACTTCACCGTCATGGGGCTAGGTATCCCACTTCCTGGTGTAAGTGAATCATTCCGATCTCCCCATTCGTCTTATTGACAGTAAGATAGCTCCATACGGTGGTCCAACAACATTGGCCCATCGTTTGAACGAGGCCGCAGCGAACTGGACGGCGCATGGTGATTTGGATTTTCTCAACAACTGGTAAGTGTGAGTCAACTTTGTGTAACATCGTATTGGATTCAATATAACTTAGGACATACAAGCTTGGAGAAGAAGGTGTGTTTTTTTTGTGACACGTTTTGGATCCACAGCTCACTTCTTGCAGTATTGACTCCTTTTGGAAGACAGCAACTCTGTTAGTCCCGGCCATTCGTACAGTTTCTTTAATTCACGATAAATGCAGTTGACCTCGGCATTTCTATGCGCTTGAAATATGGATTCTTACTCGAGGTATGTGCGTCTACACCACGTTTTGTGTATAAGATTTGACAATTCGTAGAAATTCACGGATATTCTTCCCGTGTTTCGCACTGAGTCCCAGTGCGTCTCGAGACGTTCAATACTGTCCTCGCTCTTATGATCCTACGCGCTAGAAACCGTATGTTGGCCTCTGCGCTCAACTTCGCTGCTGGGTTCTGGGGAATCCCATATGAACATAAATATTTGCAAAGTATCACTATTGAGGCCCGCGGCGTGAGTTCCCCGTCATTCTGTGCCTAGGAGCTGAACATTATCATTTAAGATAGTTTAATAATACCCTCGCTCCTTACACGACGTCCGTAACAGTGCTTCTACTCGGCCTTCTTAAACTCATGGTTTCTCAGGTGTCCTAATACCTCTGACCGTTCCAAAGCCGGTCGCGGCACATCGTCTGTGAAAAAGTGGGCTGGTATATACCTGAAGGCAGCGCAGGATAGATTGCAAAAGCAAATTGATGGTTATACATTCACCATTGAGGATGTGTACATAATGCAGCAGATGTGTGCTTACGAAGTTGGTTTCGCCAGTCATCTTCACCGACAGACTCCACTGACCGTTATTGTAGACCGTAGCCATCGGCTTCTCCAAATTTTGCGCTCTGTTTACTGAAGAAGAATGGGAAGGGTTCAACTACTCGTACGTTCCGTTGTCGTCTTTTATGAACTTTCATGACTCAAAGGGATTTCTAGGATGGATGTAACCTTCTGGTGAGATTCAACAGCACTTTGAAGTTGACGATAACCTATTCCCATTCTAGGTATGACTCTGGTTTCGGATATCCATTCGCGCGTGCGCTAGGAATTGGGTATATTCAAGAGATGGTTGCTCGTCTGACACATACTCCAATTGAGAGGCACGATTCCTCCACCAACTCGACGCTTGACGACAACCCGATTACTTTCCCCCTGGACCATAATCTATACGTAGATGCGACTCACGAAGTGGTTGTTCTCAATAGTGAGTCTGAATCTTCGCATAACCCACTCTTACTTAGCAACTTCCGTTGCAGTTATTACTGCTCTCAATTTATCGAGTTTCGCGGCGAATGGGCCTTTACCCACCGATCACATTCCGAAACACAGGTCATACCGCGTGTCGGAGCTTGCCCCATTCTCGACAAACGTCCAGTTCCAACGTGAGTGTTATGATCGTACGCGATGTTTGGGAAAATTGAAGATCTGCAGTGCTTTCCTGTCTCTCACGGGAGAGTGAGCAGATTCGTGTCGTAATAAACGATGCCGTTGCTCCCCTCACAGGCATCGAGGGATGCCCAGAGGACGCAGATGGAATGTGTCCTATTCCGACTTTCATCGTGGCGCAGAAGAAGATCATTTCAAATACGGATTGGGACTGGGCTTGCCACGGAGACTGGGATGGGAACAACTGGAACACAACAACTGGGGATGTTCCTAAGAGGCCCTCATAGTCACTTTTATGTAAACTACAAGTTACCAGTCAAAGAACTTGAACACTGCTTGACTCAGTACTCAGACGTGACTCCGAGTCACGGCTCACAGCCAGGCAATTAGCCGAAGAGGCGCCTGCTCATTATGGCTGTCCTGATGTAAGTTATACAGGTACCAATACACATGCCAGCAGTCCGCTCCTTAAATACCCACTGCCTCGCCTTGTTTGCGGGTGATCAACACTACCATGTCCCCTCTTAGTCCCCACAAACACACATTCATCCAGACCTCGAATACACGAGGCGGAAACGTTTGCGACTCTAACATCATCGTGCACGACTATTACGGAAATGATGTCCCTCCACACCCTGGTCATGGCTGGACGCGATTTGTGTGTATTTCGGACACTCACTCCAAGACGTTTCCTTTGCCGGAGGGCGATGTCTTGATCCATGCTGGCGATCTTTGTAGTTGGGGCGCCGTAAAACATCTCCAGGTGACCTTGGATTGGCTAGTGTCGCTACCCCACCCAACGAAGATGTAAGTCACGTCCATTTCTGATCTGTCTGACTTGTGATGCTCAGATTTGTTTTGCATATGCATATAGTGTCATTGCGGGGAACCATGACGTTGAGTTACCGAGGTCCTCAGACCTTTTCAAACACTGACATAATTTTACATTCTTAGCTATGCCTTGACGAAACTCGCGTGAATGCTAGGGGCTTTCAGTACAGCAGTGTCACTCGAGACGTGAGATTACGTTAGTCCTGCGAGAGGTGCCATCGCTTATATGTAGGTAGGATGTCGCCAAGGCACGTTCTATGATAAAGGGTCGTGCTGCGAGAGCCGCAGGCTTGCATTATCTAGAGCACGAGTCCATGGAGCTCAAGACGGGTGATAAAAAATGGAAAGTATATGGGTCTCCTGTACGTCTTAATTTCTCTGAATGTTCGAATCTGCGACTGATCTCGCACAGGCAGCCCCAAAATATCTGCCAGGGGCCTTCCAATACGAATATGAAGATATCGCAGGAGCCCAAGGTGAGGTTCCCTTAGCCTCTACCCCCTCCCACTAGCTTTAGGCTGACCACTGATCACAAAGCGATCTACAAACGCATACCGCGAGATACGGAGATTTTACTGACTCATACGCCAGCACATGGGGTGTTAGACATGACGAGGAGAGGAGAAAACGCAGGATGCAAGGAACTTTTCAAGACGCTGGAGGAGCTCGGGCATTGCAGGATGCACGTTTTCGGTCACATTCATGAAGGCCACGGAGCGATTGTTCACGAAGGGGGAGGCGTTTCTGTGAACGCGGCCATGTCTGGAGGATACGGTCAGGCGGTCATCGTAGATCTAAAGCACGCGTCATAATACCACTATTATGTAATATTTCAAGGTGGACGCGCTTGCCCATCGACGCGCCGCCCGAGCGCCTTGCCATCCTCTCTCGTTCACAGACCTTTCAGCCTCTCCGTTCACTCACGATGACGGAAGAATTGAACAAGGAACTCATATATTCGCGCATGAAAATAATCTACGACTCATGGACTGTGTGTCTGACCACATCTTCCTTGTCGTGGCAACTGACAAGCATGTATTAGAAAGCTGGCAAAAACGACGAGTATAGCGCAATAGCCGATGTTGATGGCATATTCCTTGCCGCAGGAGAGGACGAACCCGTCAGAAAGGGAACAGCATTTCAGGTCCTCTCTCTTTCTCTCGCCTTGCCTACGCCATTCACATTCTTTAACCCTATAGACATGGCTTCTTGGATATGAGTTTCCTTCCACGTTTATTTTGTTCCAAAAAGACAAGATCTCTATTCTTTGCTCTGCGAGGAAAGGTGCCGAACTAGTCTCATGACCCCATGGGGCAATTCTGACTTTGTCTTCAGCAAGGATCCTCGAACAACTTCAAAAGCATAGATCCGTCGTCCCCGTAGAAATTTTCACACTTGCAAAGTCTAAGGAGCCCCCAACGGATGCGCTTCCCCAATTTTTGAGCGCGTTTACCTCCAACCAACGCATAGGCCACCTGTCCAAGGAAACATACGCAGGCAAGCTCATCGACGAGTGGGACGCCGCATTGGCAACCTCGAACAAGAAGCCGGAAATGGTGGATATTGCTGCTGCTATCTCTACCTTCATGGCGGTGAAAGACGATGAGGAGCTGGCAAGTCATTTGTTTTGCATACACCTAGCAGCGAATTCATGCCGTGCAGAAATCGATACGCACAGCCGCAAACCTGACAGTCACGTTGTTGACACACTATGTCGCCCTCAAGCTTGAAACCATACTTGACCGAGAGACCAAAATCTCGCACGAGCAGTTTTCCACCCAGATCGAAGCCAGGTTGGGGTCTGGTGAAGGGGAGACTGCGAAGGGTCCTGATACGAAGGTCTGGAGCAAGGGCCGGGGCATTAACGATGTGAGTCGTGCGCGCATCCATCTCTCCCGACCTCACACGAATTTTTGCACAGGTTGACTGGCTTTCTACGGAGTTTTGCTATTCACCTATTATCCAGTCTCGTTCCTCCGCCGATGGTTATGATTTGAAGCCTACCGCAGAGTCAAGTGTTGAAGACATGTCTCATAAGGGCGTTTTCTTGGTCTCTCTTGGGATGCGTTATAGGGGTTACTGCGCCAACCTTGGTCGAACTTTTATTGTTGACCCGGACAAGGTAGGCGCTCACATTCCGTCTGCGTTGATGTGGCGTCAATTCTCCCCCAGGAACAAGAGTCCGTCTACAACATATTGCTGAATCTCCAAGCAGAAATCTTGCAGAGGATGAAGGATGGCGCTGTTGCGAGAGACCTGTACCAACACGCCTTGTCCTATGTCAAGAAGCACAAGCCAGACCTCGAGAAACACTTCGTAAAGAACATCGGATTTGGGGTGAGTTACACGAATCAGGAGTAGTGACCAAGTCTTAACACATAAGCAATAGATGGGAATGGAGTTTCGTGATTCGACCTATCTACTTTCGTCCAAGAACAGCCGGCAGTTGAAAGCAAACATGGTATTTTGTTTATCTCTCGGTTTCCAAGATCTCGAGGACCAAGAACATAAGCGGTATGTTGTCCTATCACTGGCTCTTGGAAGATACCAATTCCTCGATAGATATGCTTTGCAAATAAATGACAGTGTAAAAGTTGGTCTGGACAAGGGCATTTGCATCACGGACGGTGTCAAGTCGGCGAAGGATACGCTTTTCTACCTTACTCGTGACGATTCAGAGGAAGAGAAGGTTCGTCAAAAGCCGGCGACGAAGACCAATGGCAATGCCTCGCCAATGAAAAACAAGACTGCCGGTGGCAAAGTGCTGCGAAACAAAACGCGAAGCGCCACACAAGAGGAAGCGCAGTCGACCAGCGCAAAGATCGCGGAACATCAAAAAGATCTCCATGATCAGTTACAGGAGCAGGGACTTGCCAGGTACTCGGAGGAAGGTGATGGTACAAATGGCAAGGAGGGCAAATCTTGGAAAAAGTTTCAGAGTTACAAGGGTGAAGCTGGTCTACCAAAAGAAGTTGAAATGCTGCGGGTACGCCAAGATTTTTGACTCACGTCACTACGCTAAGACCTATTAGATTTTCGTGGACCGCAAAGCACAAACAGTCATCCTACCTATCCATGGGTTTGCAGTTCCGTTCCATATAAACACGATAAAGAATGCCAGCAAAAATGACGAGGGCGACTTCACCTATCTTCGCGTCAACTTCCAGACGCCGGGACAACTTACTGGTAAGAAGGAGGATACGGTTCGTCAAATTGTTTGGTCCTGCTGTCCTTTACTTATCCAATGTTAGCCTTTCGAAGACCCCGATGCGACCTTCATCCGCTCGATCACATACAGATCCACAGACGGCCATCGGTTTGACGTCGTCAGCAAGCAGATCACTGACCTGAAAAAGGAAGTGAACAAGCGCGAACAACAGAAAAAGGAACTTGCGGACGTCATCGAGCAAGATGTTCTAGTGGAGATGAAGGGCCGGAGACCCCACAAACTCTCTGAAGTTTTTGTGCGGCCTGCCCCGGACGGCAAACGTCTGCCCGGAGAGGTGGAGATTCATCAAAATGGGCTTCGATACCACTCTCCCTTAGGAACACAGAAGACTGGTAAGCCGGTTTATTCAAGGAGATGTCCAGTACCTGACTTAAGTTCTCTCAAAGATGTTCTGTTCAGTAACGTCAGGCACCTGTTCTTCCAGCCTTGTGATCATGAATTACTCGTGATCATTCACATTCATTTGAAAGCCCCAATCATGATTGGCAAGAAAAAGACTCACGTAGGGGTCCATGATAACCATGCGTCTCCTAGATGTTACTAATGATAAACTCCGCAATCAGGATGTACAATTCTATCGAGAGGCATCGGATGTTCAGTTCGACGAAACCGGTAATCGCAAGCGTAAGTACCGGTACGGCGACGAAGACGAGATAGAGATGGAGCAGCAAGAACGGAAACGGCGCCAAATGCTCAATAAGGAATTCAAATCCTTTTCAGAGAGGATTACGGAGGCCGCCGTAAATTCTGTGCGCGTTTCTCGGCATTTGTCATTATTCTAGCTTACAACCTACCAGACTGGCGACTCACTAGAGCCTGATATTCCGTTCCGCGAACTATCGTTTGAGGGCGTTCCATTCCGAACAAATGTTCGCCTCCAACCAACGACCGACTGCCTGGTCCATCTGTCTGATCCGCCATTCTTGGTGGTTACACTAGCGGATATCGAAATTGCGTCTCTGGAACGCGTGCAATTCGGCCTCAAGCAGTTCGATCTTGTCCTGGTCTTCAAGGATTTTACAAGAGCCCCTCTTCACATCAATTCTATACCAACCACGCAACTGGATGACGTTAAAAACTGGCTAGAGTGCGTCTTGATATCAGCTACTAGAGCACAGAATTGACTTCTTGTAGCTCTGTTGACATACCACTCGCAGAGGGTCCTGTCAACCTGAACTGGGGTCCCATCATGAAAACTATCAACGACAGTCCATTCGACTTTTTCCGAGGTGGAGGTTGGACGTTCTTGGGTGGCACTGGCGATGATGTAAAGCCCTTCAATTCATGTACATTTTCCGTCTACTCAGTCTTGTTTAGAGCGAACAGGAAGAAGAGACCGAAACCGAGTCTGAGTTCGAAGCAGAGTCTCTGCAGGCATCAAGCGAGACAAGCTCCAATGCTGCCAGCGACCAAGATGATTTTAATGCCAGTGAGGACGAAGGAAGCGAATCTGACTTTGAAGAAAGCGAAGGTAAGGTGTTCCAACTGCGGCTGTGACGCAAGCCCATAAATCTCACTATTATTTTCAAGGCGAAGACTGGGATGAGCTCGAGAGGAAAGCGGCGAAGTGTAAGGCAAACTTTGTGTTCAATGGTTTTCGAAGTCCCAACTAAATTGCCCATTTCTACAGCGGACAAGAAACGAACAGATGGAGGTCACGGGAAGGGCGATGACTCGGACGACTCTGACCGGCCAAAGAAAAAGGCACCAGCAAAGTCCAAGTCACAGGCTAAGCGTGCAGCTAATGGTAAGGGCAAACGCTGAGAACGCCGTACTGGCATTCCCTTTACCACGCCTCCTTGTTATAATCATGCCTTCTGTTTTGTATACATACGATGGTGCTTCCACGCCCTTATGAGAAAGGTGTGAAAGATATTTTCAAACTTGTTTGAGAAAACTCTCCCGTGTGCTAGATAGAACATGGCATATGAGAGCATGCACTTCGCAAGTGTGGACTAGATAGCCTGTGAAAAAGGTTTTCAGCAGGCGAGTACGGCAAAATGTGAACAAGAGTTGGTTGACATCACGGTATGGTCGTGCTAGTGGATATGCAAATGTGCCGTGTCGTAGTATTTGTACAAGGATTACTTCTACTTTGTTTGCTGGTCGAAGGTCAAATGTACAACGAGATCTACATATCGTCGTCGATCTCAAGTAAGATCAACACCTTGACAACACCTGATCGGCTCCGCCTCGTGCGGAGGTCGTGTTCCGTTGTGAGGAGGAGGTATGTTACCAGTGAGGTAGTTGTCGGGCACCTCCTGCAGTCATCAGTAAATTGTACAAAAACTTTTCAACTTTTCAACTTTTGATAAATACCCCAAAATTGACTTTTAGCAAAAAGCTAGGTTACTTTGGCACTTATGACACTTTCCAGCTTTTATTGCTTGCTCAAGCTTGTACAAGCCCGAGAAAGGTTTGTGCAGGTTTACTGATGCAGTCAGAGGTGCAGTAAGAAAGACTGTGTATGCACAAGGAAGGGAGTGGAGTTGAGGAGACAACACGTACAGGAATTGCAGGAGCGTACTGCTCGAGCGGAGGTGGACCAGGGTCAATTGGAATATACTGAGTAATCCCGCCGGGAGCAGGATGGTTGGCGTTGGCGTCAAATTGACGGTGACTTTGGTTCCCTCGTTGTTGTCTAAGGCCCTTCGGCACAGCCAGCCGCGGCGTCAGCAAAGTCGGCATGAAGACTGATAAAATGGAGACTTACTAGGGCTACATAAGGTGGGGTCCTCGTTCCCCATGGCGCTAGTGTATCTTGTCGGTGGTAGGGCATCAGCATGATTCACACTGGGATAAGGGCCAGCAGAGTCAACACCCGGTAGGTACTCATTCGACCAGATTTCGCGGTCGCGACCACCGAAAGTCTGTATTGATACATGACTGAGCAGTGAAACAGCATTCTGCACAAAATTATGCCAAGAGGGTTGGATAGGGACATAAGACGGATTATTTGTCGTCATCTAGCATGTACGGCCTTGGTAGAAGATTCGTCGTAGCTAGGGGTATTCTTTGTCGAGAGATTGTTCCTCGTAAGTGGGTCATCCAGAGGGTTTGATCCGAAACGGCTCACTCAATTGCGGCATTGCAAGAGGACGAAGAACTCTTCCATCTCCATCTCATATGGGTGAGAAGAGCTCGTTTATGAGTGTTTCTTGTGCGCCGTAATTATCGGTAGTCATCGGTCACGTACAGTATACGGCTCAGGAGAGTTGCGTCTGGCTCAGGCATCATTGACGGATAACAAGTGGGCCGGCGCTGCTCACTGTGACTGTCCGCGATTGATAGCTGACATGGAAGTGGCTCGTTCCAAGGGGATGGCGTCGTGGCGAGAAGAGGATAAATTTTTTTTGTTCCATACTTTGTCTTAGGCATTCTGAAAGGATGGCGAGGAGAGGACATCTTGTTCCACATTGGTCTTGGGTGTTCTCAGGGGATGACCAAGGAGAGGGCGTGTTCTATTGCATATTTGATTTTGGGCGTTCTAGGAGAGGACATTCGTGTTCGCATTCCAATGGGATGGCGGGGAGAAGGCGTATTCTGTTATATATTTGGTCTTGGGCGTTCTGACGGAGAAGAGGACATCGTGGTCTATCCGAATACGGATCTAACACAGAACGTGTACGTACTGTGTCTCGGCTAGTTGCCTTCATGGTCATTCTCCATTCCCAATCCACTCCTCTTTTTCTCACTGGTACCCTGTCTTTGTCACCTAGATCTTGGTCATCGGATCTTGCAAGAAGAGGGAGCATTCTGTTGCATATTTGGTCTTGAGACGTTCTAAGGGGATGACGAGACGAGTCAGACGACTCGGACATCGTGTTCTTTTCCATTGGGTGCTCCGAAGGGATGGCAAGTCACAAGCAGAGGGCGTATTCTGTTCCGTATTGGTCTTGGGTGTTCCAGGGGATGGCGAGGAGAGTTGTTGTGAGCGAGACGGGCACTCTGCCTCTTGGTCTGTCCACTGGCAAATCCGTCCTATTCACTGTAAAACCCGGGAGTACTGTAGTGTTTTTAGTAGTCCAACGTCCCTTCAAAGTGTCTGCTACAACACTTGGGGTTCTACTTGCAGCTCTTGATGGGCGATTATTACTGTAGCTGTCGAAGTGGCCTAGTAAGTGACGTGCTTTGGACACCAGGGAGGTGAACAGAAGCCGTGCGGGTAGCAGCTGAGTACTGAGTACTGGTAATAGATGGAGAAAGTAGAGCTCCCTACTCGAATCGAGTGATACTGAACCCGAACATCATGGTGTACTTCAGTTGTATACTGCACATTGATGCGGCAAGCCCGAGGATTTTGCTTGTAAAAGAAGTGGTCAACAAACCGTGGCGTTATGAAGTAGCATTATTCGCAACCCCGGTATCTAACGTCTAAGCTAACGTCGACAGGTAATGGTGTAGTTAAGTTAGGGGATATAGATACGCGTAGTTTGGTCCAATGTATGCTCGTTTTTGGTCAGTTTCATCATTCCCTTTTAGGTTCTTCAGGCGTCCCGTTAAGAGTCCACTCCCGCCAAAGAAGGACACCGGACACTGCGGCGCCAGGACCAACAACGACCGTTGCAATCACGTCCCACAGCGTGATCAAGGCGACGTGTTTAGCGTTGCGAGCAAACCAAAGGGTTCCAAGTAGACTTGGACCCATTGTAAAAACGGCATCCCACTGAAAGAACACGTGCGTGGCCAGTTGAAGGTTCGTTGTTGCGGAATCGGGAGGTAGGATTGGTGGCACGTAAAGATCCCTGAGTAACGCGAGGTCCTTTACAGCCCATATGGCGGCGATGTGGGATATTGCGGATGTTATGAAGGTGAAGATGAACGTTGCTTGCACCGTCCAGTAACCGGATGTGTTGTGACGCGAAGAGGGACGGATGAAGAGATGTGCGGCTTGTGCCACCCACATCAAGGCTGGGAAAAATTGCCAAGCGGCTGTCACCACGGGATCCTGGAGGATCAACATGAGCACAGTTGGCAGGGCGTAGCCCGCTAGCACGG
The DNA here is from genome assembly GCA_003313715.1 of Russula abietina. Classification (NCBI taxonomy): domain Eukaryota; kingdom Fungi; phylum Basidiomycota; class Agaricomycetes; order Russulales; family Russulaceae; genus Russula; species Russula abietina. The sequence goes on from QLOU01013003.1 coordinate 13,903, forward strand.
CGAAGAGAGCGGCTTCGGCCCTTGCCTGGTCGATCCTGGACGCGACGCGGTTCAAGCGGGTGTGTCCGGATAGAATCAAAGCTAGCCAGAAGAGCGGAAAAGTGAATCCTGCGCCTTGGAGCTGGTAGAGGAAGCCCAGGATGGCAGGGAACGCTAGGAGCGAAGAACGGCCGGAACGGGCGGCCTCAACGAAGGTGAGCGCAATGGGGGTCGCCCAGGACGCCGCGAAATCTGCGGCGAAGGGAAAGGTGGTCGGGTCAAAACTTGATTGGAAGAAGGCGACAAGAATGCAGAGGATGCCGTCAACTGGGCCAAGCCCAACGTAGCGAACGCTGTAGGGTCCTGGATTGGGGGGGCATTGATCGGTCAGGAGGGCAGCACCACCTGATTTAATGAGGAAGCCAACTAAAAAGTGACGTGCTGCGAACGCCAGGGGGGTGAACAGAAGTGCAGGCAATAGTACTAAGGTAGGTAAGGGAGGGGGTTAAGCTTACGAGCCACGATGGTTCTGCACATGACGACTTACTGCGAAGGACCCAAGTCGACATCGTGAGGTAATCGATGCACAACGGTCAGTGAATTCTTTCAGAGCGGCTATGTGGTCGTGGTAGACGGGTGCAGACTGCTATTTCTTGATACGTAATCAAAAATACGTATCCGCATGTTTAGAAAGTTCATGCAGAATCCCTTCCAGCTGTCTTGCCCAACGCCCTTCTCCTGTCACCTCTCTCTCAGGATAGCCTTCATCTGTGGGACCAAATCGCGTTTTACACCCGCCAACGTCTTCTTCAGCGCAACAGGCTCTATTCGGATATTGGGTGGATAATTGGACCCTGCGGCCTCCTTTTCCTTTAATAGGATTTCGAGCAATGTTGGCTCTCTTCTGGCGTCTCTTGGTAGCTCCTCATAGATCCGCAGTGGAGGGTGGCCATGCTCTGGTAGAGCGATGGAAGAACGTGGAAGAATACGGACAAGGCGCGGAAGAGACACACGCATTACGGGATGGCTGGTAGAACGTGATCAGATCCAGTAAAAGTAGTTATTGACGATATTTACACACCTCAAACCCTAGTCCAATGCGACTATCGTCCCGGGGATACTCTGGTCTGTTGGAGCAGTAAACACAAATTAATCGGCGTGTCCAATCAAACGCGTGACATGGTAGCACGTGACGTGACTGACATAACGCGTCCTTTAATTTTGGGGACGCGCCGCGCGCTAACTTTGACCGTGACTACGAGGCTTTAACTTACGAGGAGACTAATACTTTCCCCCGCAATGCAAGAAGATTCTGAACCAAATTATTCGTTCGACAAGAAGCGCAAAGCCGTTGAGGACTCCAACTCTGTTGTCAACACATCAGGGAAAAGAACTAGGAAGAGCAAGAGTCGATCAGAAACAGGAGAGACAGTAAATGCCGAACCTCAATGGCCTGACTATTTTAAAGAGGTGAGCGTCCGTGAAAAAAAGGTTGAAGTTGACACTGGGAACTTTCTTCCGTCAGTTATTCAAGGTGCGTTGATTCTAGAATTGTCGTCTCCTAATTCATTTTTTCTCTAGATATTCAAGGTCTGTTCTGTCACTTTCGACAATTTGACCGAGGATTAAATTTGTTTCCCAGGCTCTGAATACAGTATTAGCATTCTGCACCTCAAGGAAACAGTTTGCTACCTCGTTTAACTCCCTTCGTACTTCTATTGAGGGCCTCCTCAAACGGTTGGCGTCATTTATGGGTTAGGCTTGAGTATAAGGTCTCACGCCGCTTCTATTTCCAGTCCGCTTGAACTAGAGAAGGTTGCTGAAATAAAGTATTATATCTGTGACCGATTATGAATGTTCCACGTTCATGACTATCTTTTCTTTTCCTTTAGGGCACTTTTGCCTGAGCTGTTGACTTTTGCCTATATCCCTGCTATCCACCTCAAATTCAGTGGCACCAGCCAGCAACCGGACCTCCGCAGAGATATATTCACCGACTATGCATGCGGCACTCGTCCATTACCATACGACGAAGATGAGCATGTACTCGTCCTTGAAATGGATGACAAGATGATTCGCAAACGCAAATCCCCTTTTAACTCGCAAGTATTCCTGGGTATTGGACCAGTATTCTAGTTGATGCTGTAAACATCGTAGCGCGATTCTCGTTCCGGATACTCTTGATCCTGCCTCTGTGAAGCTCTTAATCGAGAAGCGAAATGCGATTTTTTCTAAAGCGGTTGATGAGTACGGGATCCCGCCAGTTTTCTTTTCTCCAAAGGTTTCCATGACGCCCTCATCAGGTTGATTGAGGCCTTTTCCGATGCCGAAGACCCGGTCGCATTACTTGTGGCTTCAGCACAAGAACATATTCCTCTCAACACTGCAGGCCTCACTGGGGCGGGGAAGTTACCGCGCATACCTGACCCTGAAAAACGGCAACCTATTGATGGGATCATTGAGGATCTTCAGGAACAGGAGTGGTATATGAAACAGATCAAGTACCGAAGGACCTTTGATGCTAAAGAAGGATCCCTAGGTAGGTGCAACGAGAACAACTTACTATGGTAGCTTGACGAAACGTAGGGATACCTCACCCACCTCTTTCCGAAACCACCAAGGCGGCCTTGCGGGATGCTCGGAAAATAACAACACTCTATACCCATCAAACAAGTGCGATTGCCGCACTGTCAAGTGGAAAAGACGTTATTGTGTCTACAAGTACGGCTTCAGGGAAATCAGTGATCTATCAGGCAACGTCCGATATTGCTCTCTTCACGTCCGTACTAATCCATGCCTATTTTCACAAAAAGGTTCCTTTGTTGCGAATGCTCGAGGAGGATAAAGGAACCAAGGCAATGTTCATCTACCCCACTAAGGTTAGTCCCTATCTACCCGCAACTACAACAGGGTTGAATGCTTTGTCAAGGCTTTGGCTCAAGACCAGAAGGCAGCGCTTGAACAAATGCTAGCCTGTTGCCCCGGTTTAGAGTCTATTTTTGTGGGTAAACTCTTTATACTTTGTTTTGCGCTTCTAAATATCTACCAGGTCTCGACATACGACGGCGATACCCCACAGGATGTGCGAGCGTGTAAGCACCATACACACAACAATCAAACTCATACTCAGAATTGGTTGCAGTGATTCGCGACACGGCGTCTGTTCTATTTACAAACATTGTCTGTCCTCTTAAATCGACTTGGAAGTGTTCTCATTGCCCCTTTCAGGATACAATACACGCCTCCATATTACCTCATGAAGAACGGTGGCGCAGGTTGACTTGTCTAGTCTCATCAGGAAATACTATAGCTAATCAGACATCCCAAGGTTTCTGAAGAACCTCAGACTTGTCGTAGTTGACGAGTTACATTACTATCATGACATGTTTGGCAGGTGTGTACTAATTGGGCTGTCCCACTTGGGTCCTCACCAACATCATACAGCAATGTCGCATTGGTAATGAGGCGCCTGAGAAGAATATGTGCCGCTGTAGGCAGTCAGTGCCCATGGATTTATCTCGGAGTTCTGAGCTGACTCACGAAACAAGACCGTCGCATTCGATTTGTCTCATGCAGCGCGACTATCTCACGACCCAAGGAACATATGAAGGCCATATTCGGATTGGAGGTACAGGTTAAATACTGCCTATGTGTATACACGCTCAACATATTAGCTAGGATGTAGAAGTGGTTACCGAAGATGGTGCACCCTCGGAAAAGAAGGAGTTCCTGCTCTGGGGCTGTCCAACTTCATCGAAGGTGGACCCATTAGGCGAGAGTACCCGGCTCATGTCGTATCTCATGAAAAAAGGCGTCCGCGTCATCTTGTTCTGCAAGGTGAATTTCCATTTTTCTTCGTACTTCCTGTTCGTTGACGTTTCTCTAGACCAGAAAATCTTGCGAACTGGTCAGATATCTTCTTCATACATATATACTGTCTAACCTCTGATGGTCGATATAGGCAATGAAAGCCCTTAGGAATAGTCTAAGCATGGAGAAACGGTACGATGTCCTCAACAAAGTTATGCCCTACCGTGGTGGTACGGTTCGCTTCACATTGTGATAGACAGTCGTTTGAGTTCTTTCAGGTTATCAACCGTCGGAGCGGCGCAAAATAGAGCAAGAAGCTTTCTCCGGGAGAATCCTTGGCCTCGTGGCTACGAATGCACTTGAGCTTGGCGTAGATATTGGGGTACTAGATGCTGTAATAATCTGCGGATTTCCCGTATCACTGTCCAGCTTCGTAGGTAGCCCTATTGCGTTTTTTTCCACGTGTACTCACATTCTCGCAGCGTCAACAAATCGGAAGAGCGGGAAGGAGAGCTCGTGATTCACTGGCCATCTTTGTTCCCGGCGGAGAGAAAGCAGACAAGCGCTACTTTGCTTGTCCTGATGACCTCTTTGACAAGCCTACTCCAGAGCTTATCGTCAATTTAGAAAGTGAGCTAGTCATCGAAGCCCATTTGCAATGCGCTGCTTTTGAGATGCCGTTATCGAGCGATGATACTCGTTGGTTTGGCCCATCGACAAAGAAAATCTGCGAAGCAAAACTCGTTCGAGACAAGGAAGGCTGGTGCGTGAAGCTGATTTTCCAGCTTCGGGAAGGGTAGTAACCAATTTGTTAGGTTCCACACGCACCCAAAGCATCTGCCTTATCCTGCTAGTGGTCTCTCTATTAGAGGAGCCGACGAAGAGAAGTATACAGTCATAGATGTCAGTTCCGCGGAAATAGGTCTGAAAGGCCTTATCCTTGAGGAGACCGAGATCTCGAGGGCACTATTCGAACTATACGAAGGAGCTATAGTGAGTTAGGCCACTTCGATCACCATGTTGCTTCCGCATCTCTCATTCATCCGTCGCAGTTCTTGCACCAGGGCAAAACTTACATCGTGGGTCTTTACCAAAACCTGACAATGTGCTCCTATTGAATGAAAATACCAGGTTAAAGAAATTAACCACGACTCGAAGCAAGCCAGGCTTATACGCACGGATGTTGATTGGCTTACAAGGCCCAGGTATGTTGTATTTGGCATCATCAAGGTTAATCAAGTTCTAGCGCGAGTATTACTCACATGTTGATGGTTCGAACAGGGATTACACGTTTGTGGCTTATCATCATCGGTAGTAACACCTTAACCTTAAGTCTTTCAACCCATTCAGGGATGTCGACCCTATACAGACATGGCGAATTCGGGAGATCAAAGGTTCGCCACGAAGGGCTTTATATGGCAGTACGTAGTTTGGCTGTGTGTCTTGGGGGCGAACACACTTACTAGGACCCCCGCAGAAGTCAACAAGCGTACGGTCGTATTCGGTGCGTTGCTTACGATGTATTTAGTTTAATCGATGCGCTCACGACATCTGATTCTAGGCTACCATAAAATACGGTGCGTCTAAACGTTCAAATCTAAGAATTCGGTCACTGATGACACTTTCATCAAGCGGCCAAACCATCATCGATACCGTATGGGTTGACATGCCTCCTTACGAGAACACCACGACGGGGATGTGGATCGATGTGTCAAAAAAAGCTTTGGATCTCCTGGGCAGTAAAGCTGCCGCCGCCATCCACGCTGCAGCCCACGCGTTCCTCAACCAGTTTCCCATGGCGGGTGATCTACGAACAGAATGCCCGGTTCCTGAAAAAGAGTCGATGAAAAAAGAAT
>QLOU01013194.1:0-12809 GCA_003313715.1 Russula abietina
CCCGCACAGAATAAATCCTTCGCGTCCCCGCCGACAGAAGACGGCTCTCTTCCAGAGGCCGATGATACGACACCAGAGGTTCACATCGAACAGGAAGCACCGGCTGCTTCGAATGATCCATCCTCTCCCCTCCCGTTCCATAGTCCATCTGCCCCGCGTCAGATGCGCTTGCCTGAAAAACCTCCGGATCTCGGTCCCATCGGCTCCCCTCATTCAGTATCATCCCACGGACAGGTTGCCCGAGTCAACGGCTTTTCTCCCAGTACATCACCCTCTCAGGGTGCAGGTATCCTGTCAACGTCACCCTTTTCTGCCCCAGGCGCACATTCCGTTTTCTTTTCGTACGAAAATAAGCCCAATCTTTCGGAAGATCCCAAATCGCGCTCAGGTATTGCCGCCTCGTTAGGCGCAACGCACGGGTGGCGCCCCGAGCTTCCGCCGGGGGGTGCTTTAGACGGTTTTAGTGGTGACATTGTCGTCGAGGATGAGGATCTTGAAGAATTTGTCCCTGGCTCCTTGAGCGAGCTTCTAACGCCGGAAGAGAAATCACGGAGATATTCCCGAACTCACACAAATGTGGCTGCGAACACGGCTTGGGGAGCGAACTCCCGCCCGAGCGCCGAAACACACCACCATCGATACTCGCGCTCGGTGCCGGCTCCATCATTGCTTGGGGACATCAAGTCGATTTGGTCAGAAGGCAGTCAGAACGTCATTGGTTCTCCACGCAAAGGCGGGATGGATGTTGGTCCTTCAGGAGCCGCCGCTCCTAATGTTGGTAATGGCACACCCAACTCGTTCAGATCTCCGTCCGCATTTGGTAGCCATTCTCTTGCGGAGGACCACATAAACACTTTCTTGTCACCTTCCAACGCCTCGGCAGCTTTCCTCCCGGGTAACTACCAGAACTATCTGAATGCCAGGAGCGGTGCACCTCGCGCTGGAATGGCAACGGGCGTTTCGGGTCTTCGTGGGCAAGCTCCTGGCAGCGTTAACGGGTCTTCGAACGTGAATGCAGCAAACCTTCTCGCCCGGATCAATGATCCTGCGCCTACTCCCGTCCAACGCCAGCAGCCATTTGATGGGACCTCGGAATCCCTCGGCAACGTGCCATTCCAGCTTGGCAGGCCCATTCCAAGTGACTTTAGAGGCAACGAAGAAGATAGAAATGCTCTCTCTCCTTCCGCTCGTGCCCTTCAGGCCCACGCACCAGGACAAAGCCTACCACAAGGCCTTGCAGCCGGTTACTCTCGCATCCATGCGTTACCACCACCTCCTGGCGTCCCCTCGCCCGCTACTTCGAATACGTTTGCACCGAGTACGAGCTTCCAAGCTAACGCGAGCGAGCGCGTACAGTTCTCTGAGTGGATCGGCATGTCGCCTGGCACACACCCCGCTTCAAATCCTCACGCTGTGACCAGCTTAGAGTCGCTAGCGTCCCGCGCGCAGTACACTAGTATCACAGCAACGCGGCCTCCGGTGGGCCCAGGCAGTGTTACAGGGAGCAGAAACACGAGCGGCAAGAGCTGGGGTACACCATTAAGTCCGCTCAGTAGACCGATCGTCACTGGGGACGATGATGACCTGTTCGATATGGACAGATAGTTGAACATACGTGGGATTTGCAACAAAACAAAGAGGAGATAGGGGATCACTGAGAACATGTATGTTTGTAGTGTCACCACGAGTGTTATTGCCATACCCACTGAGAGTTTTGGGACAATCTGTTCTATAGTACAGTACTGTAGGCGTACTACCGATTCCTTCTTGATTGGTGTTTGTCTTTTTTCTTTTGTTTGTACGATTAATTACATAATATACTTCCATCCTTGCCGGCCCGGGTATCCCGTAACTGGTTTTTCTCCTCGCAAGTCGATGGCTCGAAAGAGGATCAGACTACAAGATGATTCATATATAAAGGAGCTCGAGAATAAACTAACAGAGTCCATCTCCTCCAGTGGTTCCTTAAACTCACTCGCTGACCTCACATCCCTTGCCGCTTCTCTTAATGAGCCCCATTCGGTCCTCAAAGCTATTTATGCCTGTTACCGTGTCTTTGTCCTCCTGACTTCGAAGGGTTATCTAATGAACCCCACGGATGAAAAAGCAAATGTCGTACGAACCTGGATATTTGAGCGGCTGGACGAAAATGTACGTTTCCTTTGTGGGCTTCTTCAGGACGAGGAATCGTTACTCAGGGTGTGTCATCTCGAGACTGCTGCTTGTTACTCTCTCATCCAGCTCAGACTTCAGCGCTCGATATCCTCATGTCTCTCCTGAAGCACCTTTCTACTTCGCTGAGTAAATCATCACAGCAGCCACAACTTCATGTCCCCCACTTCAAGAAAGTCATCGACGCGTTGTTAACATGCCCTCCATCTGAGCGTGGAGGGAAAAAGCGGTCTACCCAAGGGGAGCTTGACGCAGAAGTGAGGGATCAGTTTGTCGCGAAATGGTTGGATGTCTATACGGACGTTCGGTGGGTTTTCCTGAGAGACGCCGAGTACGACTTTTCTCGTCTCTGTCCTCTGTCCGCGATTAACAAACAATGTTGTTCAGACCAGTTCTTTCATCTTCTTCACCCAAAACGAACTTCCATGTCCCAGAAAACCTTCTTTCCTTCCTCGAGAGGCTGGAGTCATTTCCAGTTGTACCGACAGAACTGAAATCTTTTTGGGTGGAAGAGTTGCAGGCCAAGCCTGCCAAGTCGAAAAAAAGGACATTGACGGATTCTGGACTTGACGATTCGGGGACTGACAATGAGTCTGACTCGGCCAATGATGATTGGCGCAAATTCTTTGATGATATGGAGAAGCCGCAGAAAAACCCGTCAGGGCCATCGATGCGCCTGCACCAGATGACTGTACACCAGTCGTTACATTCTTTAGCCTCCCATCGCGCGGTGTTTACCCGCCTCTGGCTACGGTTGCTTCCTCGACTGTCTGACAATGAGCGCTCCGGAAGTGCTGTATCGCTTCGGGTGCTGAATGTTTTGCATCGCGGTGTCTTGCCACATCTTACCAGAGCAGTAATGGTTATGGACTGGGTTGGCAGTTGCGTAGATTATGGTAAGTTTTCAATTGTTTATGGCTTGACCTCATTCGTTGATAAGGTACGCAGGCGGAGTTGTCGGGTTACTCGCTCTCAATGCGTTATTCATTCTCATGCAAGAATACAATTTGTCGGTCTTGTAACCCTCGCTTGTATTGAATGTGGTCATTCACCCCTCCGATAGGGACTACCCGTCTTTTTACACTCGATTATATGCCTTCCTCGATCAAGACCTTCTCCATCTGAAATACCGCAGCCGGTTTTTCCGCCTCACAGAACTGTTTTTGAGTTCTACGTCAGTTACATCTATTCTGGGTATAGATCTCAAAAAATTGATAAGATGATTCTGATGCGGTGCTTTGGGCTTTTCTACCCAGGCATCTACCAGCAGCGCTTCTTGCCTCGTTTGTCAAGCGCCTTTCTCGCCTCTCGCTCACTGCACCCCCCTCCAGTATCGTAATCACGATTCCATTCGTTTATAACATACTCAAGCGACACCCTGCTCTGATGTGTATGATCCACCGCGATGAGGTGACCTCGGAGCCATTCAAAGGTGCGTATCGCTATTCTTCACGCTTCCTGCTCCAGAAATTCATAAAGCTGAACGTATAGACCCCTTTTTGGCTGAGGAACCCAACCCAAACTTGACGAGTGCCCTAGACTCATCGCTCTGGGAATTGTATTCTCACAAAAACCACTACCATGCGGGGGTGTCAACCCTGGCACGCATATTTGAAGAGGTATTTACAAAGCCAAATTACCCTATGGAAGACTTCTTAGATCACACATACGCCACGGTGTGTTTACGACTTTCTGCAGTGCGCCATCATTGATAGCTGACACCGAGATCCCCGGCCAATAGCTTATCGACGGCGAGCTCAAGCAGCGAATAAAAAAAGATCCCGCCGTGGAGTTTGATGAACCCCAAGGTATCTTCGAGGCAAGCGACGACGCACGGCTTGACCCAGAGCGCAACATCGTCGAAAGCCTTTGGGGGTTCTAGTTCATCAAGCCATCAGGGCCGGTGGTATATCAGTACAATTATGCTACAATTTTTTTGTTATTTTACAACACGTCTGGAAGCGAGGTCATGAAGTGTGGTCACGCTATTGCCTCTTCATCGTCCTCATCCCCAGAAACCTCCGCGTTTTCGCGGCCGGCCTTCGCCATGAGTTGTGCGAGATCTTGCTCATCTGTTTCGGATACGGCTTTCGGCTGAGAAACCAAAAGTGAGTTACTGATGGAAGACCTGAGCTGCACCGTTACCTTCATCTTCACAGTGAGGTTGCCTCCCTGCTTCTCGATTGTGCCCTGAATGGATTCAATGGCGCGTTCTAAACGCTCGACTGCAGCGTACTATGATGTTCGTCAAGAGCTACTCAGTTGCGCGCCAATGACATCAGTGGCAAACCTTGTCTGTTGCATTTGTGCTCAGCACGTATAATGGAGGCGCGACGAGTTTAGCCTTGATTGGAACGGCTTCGCTGCTCGCTCGCTCTCCCGCCCTGAGGGCGTTTTTGATGGCTTCGATCCCAGAGGGCGTGTAACACGTCAGCTCGATGTCTGCGCGTAACTTGATAGGCTGTGGAGTTAAGCGACGCGCAATAGTAGCCGTTAGGAGGTCATATGCTGCTTGTGGCATAGGGTATTGAAGCGCCGAAAAGACCGCATCTGGTTCTCTACAACCGAAAGAAGGCATTGTTAGAGGGTAAGTAAAAGGGAGTTGAATGAGTTAAAACAGCACTTGCGTTAATGCGAGCTTGAATGCATCGTATACGTTCCCGTATTTCCTGCCGAGCACCCACGCGACCTGTTCATACAGCTTTTCCAGACGCTCCTCCTCGCTCTGACCAACAGGGGGAGTGACTCCGTCATCACCAGTTCCTCCGCCACGGGGAAGATCTTCTTCTCTATGCTGACCTTTAATGACTTCGGAAGGGGCGGCGGCGTCGGCGTCTGGATCGTAAGAAGGCAATCGAGAGGCAACATGACGCATGATCGATGAGACAGTACGAGCTTTCATAAAGCGCTCTTCGCATTTCGTGATGTCTTCTGGCGAAACGCGGCGTTTGGACAGGTCGATGTAGCCCTTTTCTTTGTCCACGCGCAGCACGACGACGACTTCGTTTCGCCCGACCCGGATCAGCTTTTGTATGGATCGGATGCGACGACGGGAGAGTTCTGAGAGGAGGATCATTCCCTCGATGTTGTCATACTCGAGCTATACATATTTTTATTTGAGACTTGACGCTCGTGGCCAGATGAGCGACGAGCTTGGAGGGACGCACCAGTTTGACATAGGCACCCATCTCAGCAATCTGCCGGACTTGCACCATGACCAACTCATCGACCTCTGGATACCGTGCTTCGTAGTAGCGCATCGTTGATGAATAAGATAAATCAGAGAATCGAGCTTTGAAAGAAATTTTGGTTATGACTGTAGTTTTAAGTTGTGATTACGTTACCTACCCTACTGATAAGGGTTGTCGAAATTGAAAAAAGCGGTTTAGACGGTCAACCTCATCGCTTGGTTATCATGCCTCTATGGTGCATTACAATTGGGACAGAGGTCACAATGAAAACCAGGAACTAAATTATTTAATCACGTAGTTACAGTTGAATTGGATGATGACTCGATGCACGCTGCAGAATGGGTGGATGGGAAATGACAAAAGGACTTGCGATCGTAGCCAATTGGACATCTAGCTACTTCCATGAGAAAAACAAACGGGGAAATCGAAAAGAGAGCTATCGTAAGTAATGTACTGCCAAATTAGAATTATGCGTGTAAGTCCGCGCATTAAAAATCTGATCCCACTGCGTCCACCACGTACAACACCTGCTGGGGACGCACAAACAAACCCCGCGACTCGGCGACCATATTGTCCAAACGCGCGGGCGAGACGCTACGGAGCCGCTTCTCTCTGCCGATATCGAGCTGACCACCTTCGCGTTTCAAGCTGCGACTGCTACCTTTGCCAGTCGTACTGAGACCTTGCCCATGTCCCTTGCGACGTATGGTGCTCCGCATCTCGTCCCCAAAGTCCCAGTCCGTGTGACCACCGGAGCCGCCTCCACCGATGTCAAAGTACCGCACGCCTCCCCACGTGCCATCGTGCCACGCGCGCGCGTCAAGCTTGTCGCCCGGCCAGGTATCTCCCATCGGCACCTCGACGCCAACCCAGGGTCCCAGTTCACCCTCAACTTCGCCGATGTACCGCGCAAGGGCACGGAAACGCGCACGCTTGGACGTGATGATGCATGGAATCCCTACCTGGAGTGTCGCACCACGTGGGGCACCGTCGGGCGTCAAGGGTTGGGCAGGATCGGGCGTGTCGGAAGCTGATGTCGTCCGCGAAGCACTTTCAGTGGATCCTTTGTGACGTGCTACGAGGATGCTTGCAGAAGAAGCCGAGGCTTCGCTCACTGCGGCCACTCGCAATACTGGTTTCAAGTGCTGGGAAGGCTCCGGTTCAGTCGCAGTCGATTCCTTTCCTTTCCCTTTGTGAGTGCCCGCTGCTGTGTCTCGTGAAACCGAAATCGTCTTTGCCTTGGGCGACTCCCCGGGCTTGCCGGCAGTGGACTTTCTAGGAACGATCTTTTTGAGAGTTGAAGGTGAAGTAGCAGAGGCAGTTGACCGGATCGATGCATTAGAGGGCGACTTTTGTGGTGGCCTGGTACTAAGCCTCACTGGGTCTGGAAGTGGGGGAGCAGCCTTCTTCGACTTTGTCGTCGAATTTGTACTCATTACCGAGGTTGCTGATATACGTCTTGGCCTAGCTGCCGTGGGTGTGATAGACCTAGTCGCCGTCGTCTTTACGCTTACTGTCGAAACGGTGGATGAGGCAGAGCTGCGTCGCGGACGTGGTGGGAGCTCGGCGGGGAGCTCTAACGTGGGGGTTTTGTACGGTGACGATACATCGCTGCGCTGAGAAACGGAGGAAGTAGGCCGCGGTGTAACGCCAGACGGACGTAATGATGGAGTAGGTGTGCTTTGGGTGTGCTTTCTCACCGTAGAGGCGTGTGAGCGGACGGACGCAACCGAGCCTGAAGGAGACTTTGGCCGTGACATCGGAGAACTTTCTGGGGCAGGTCGACGCCGCTTGGCCACAGGCGCCGAGTCGTTATGAGATTTGTCCTCAACTTCCTCTCCGATGACAGAAGTAGAGGATGTGCGGGACAGCGATCGAGGTACGGTGTCACTTGAGGGGGTGAGTTTGGAGTCAGGCCTAGGTCCTAGATTGTTTAACGGACGTCGATGCGTGGATGTCGATATGTCGCTCATTTTGGATGTTGTAGAATGTGTACTACGTGCAACAGAGCGAATTGAGCTGCCTGAAGAAATTAACGGTTCCCTTGGCGATGTCGGTGTGTGATGCTTCGCAAGGTTGCGATTCAATAGATTCGCCCTCAGGGAATGCTGACTGGCCGCATCGTCGGCATCTAGGTGTTTGGTTGAGCGGACGCCATTGCGCGCAGGGGAGCCTCTGTACATGGATGCATTTGTGGACGAGATGAGATCATCAGGAGAAAGCTCAAGTTCTGGAAGGGTCAGTATGTTGTATTTCTGAAACAAGACCACCTTACCGTGGCTAATCTCCTTCAGGGCCCATGAATCCAAATTCTCAAAGCCACCTTCCATACGAATAGAGACCCAGCGCTTCTTCATCCACTTGAGTAATTCTACTCGAATATCTTCGACCCTCTTTCTGATGAAAGAGGTTGGCGATAACATTGTAGCATTTGGATCCGAAGCGTGTGGACGGAGTAAAATAGAAGAAACAAGAGCCTGATGTGAAAACAAAAGCGAACAAATGAGAAAGACGTGCGGGTGTCTCGAGGCAGAGTAGGAAGGGCAAACCTGGTACAGTCTTCCCGCACTCTTCTCCGTGAAACCTCGCTGGATAGATTTCATAATCCATTCGACGTGATCTCGGTCCTCGAACTTGCCACCATCTGAATCCATCAATTCGAGCCATTCTGGCTGTGAGAAACACTCGTCTGCTTGCGAGCAAAGGAGATGATCTATATGACGACGGGCGTCCAAGATCATGTCGCGAGACGTATCAGCCCAGGGATCGATTATGGAGTTGAGTTTTGTCAACGAGAACTCCGCAGCGAACAGTAGCGGAAAGACATTAAGTGGGGTAGTTCTCTTGGCGACACCTTTGAGGGCAGCATCTCTAATCTTCTTGTCCAGCTTTGCAAACTCTGCGATACACCAACCTTCACCGAACATGCCAACGAGTCCGCGACGAGCACCGCGTTGGAGCAGATCATTCTTAACGTCCTCTAAGAGAGCAAACTCGATGACGCGGGGTATGCGACGAGCACACTGCCGACATCGACATCCGGAAACACCCCACTTGCCACCGGTGATGCGCTCATACTCGGCAAATTCGACATAGGCGTGAAATAGCCCATGCATCATTTCTTGCACGATGCGGGCTTGAACCTCGTCATAGAGGCTGGTAAGGGAGATATACGTGGCTGATCGCATGATGTGGAAGGCGGTATCGAGGTCATATGTGCGGTTAGAGAAAATGAGTGTGCCGGTATAAATAAAGCCAAGGACAAAGTGGAGTGAGGGAGGCGTGAAGGGAGGCGAGGGAAGCATAAGCGTAGGAGGTTCTACCGACCGGTCATCATCTTGGTCTTCATCGCGGATTTCAGGCTTTTGGCTGTTCCAAGCAATGAGAACATTATGAAAGTAGTCGGAACGGGAGACGAGGATAAAACGATGGGTTGAGAAGACGGCAGCCAAGCCCTCATGGTGGGCAGATGAGCTGCCCTCGATGCCGATGCGGACATCAGAATAAAGACGTGATCTCCACATGAAGACGAGATCTTTACGAAGCTTGTCGATGCGATTTTCTTCTGCATCACCTTCTTCGCGATAGTGCTCCGAAGAATCATAGATGAAGTCAAATGCAGCGCCAAGACCTTTGCCTGTGTAAAGATATTCGAGTTCTTTTGAAAACAGGTTAGGGTTTATGGAAGTTGTCAGGTGCATCAAGCCATCTTGACTTTGTGAAACGGGCGATGCAGGGCGAAAGGGGGAGGGGGAACGAGATATGGAGGAGACTTCAGGGCCAAGGGAGAGAGAGAGAGCGGACTGGGTAGGGAAGCCGGATGGAGAATATACATCCATGGGGCCTGGAGATAATGTGGGGGCAGGGCGGAATGAGAAATATCGTGCCTGGAAGCTTGGTGGAGCGCGAGCATATACGATAGCTGTGAATTTGGATATAAGTCGAGATGTCACAGATGGCCGAGAAAGGCGGGAAGTGTGGATAGGGCTTGAGGGAGGTGCGCGGGAAAAGGGATAGAAAGTAGGTAGAGGTAAATACCTTTGTGGCCATAGACCTGTTCGCCTGTTGGTTCGGCATCTCCTTCGGTCAATAGAGCCCAGACGACGTCGGGGAAGCGGTCCTTTGCACGATGGAAGAGAGCTTCGAGGTCAGTCTGCCAAGAGATGGTGGATTTAGCTGTTGCATGCTGGAGGGGAGTAGGGGCGATGGTGGATGTGGAAGTTGTTGTCGCAGATGTTGTCGTTGTCGTCGTCGTTGTTGTTGTCATGAAGAGAGAGAGGGCGGAGTGGGGCACGTGTTCGTGTGACGGCAAACAAGGGCAAAGATCATCCATCGCACGCACCGACTCAACTGTCTCTCAACGCCCACCCGCGCCACTCACTCAACAATCTTCTCCTCCCCCTCCCTCCCGCCCTTCCTAACCATGCCAGCTCCATTTTCTTCCCATGTTCAACAGCATCCTCTACCCGCTCTTTATCTATACCCTCTCAATGACTCATTCATCCCCAAACACATCCACCTTCCCCAGGGTCAACGAATAAAGATCGGTCGTCAAACCAATGCAAAAACTGCACCAGGAGAACGAAATGGCTTCTTCGACTCAAAGGTCCTCAGTAGACAGCATGCTGAGGTATGGGAGGAATCTGGCAAGGTCCGTCCGCCGTCGGTTTTCTCTCCCATTTCTTCCACCCTCACCTCCCTCTAGATTTTCATTAAAGACGTCAAGAGTTCAAACGGTACCTTCATTAACGGTGAAAGGCTTAGTCCAGAAGGCGCAGAATCGGAGCCTTTCGAGCTCAAGACCAGTGATATTGTCGTATGTCTCGTCCTTTCCCCTCTCAGCTACTGTCCGCTGATATTCATTTTCTCGAACAGGAATTTGGTATTGATATTGTCGGTGAAGACAACAAGACAATTGTCCATCATAAAGTCGCCGCTCGCGTTGTTTGCGTGCTCACCGAACAAGAAGCCCAGCTCGCTGCCCGTGTAGAGTCTCATCAAAATCCCCCTTCCCTTTCTACCCTCCCCAGCCAACCTGGCTCAAGCAACGGTACAACCGCCTTCAACTTTACTGGAACTCAGACTGCCGCAGGCCCAGCTCGCCGCCCCGCCCTCCAACAGCAGGCACTCGGTGGGATGGGAGGCATGGGCGCCAATATGCGTGTACCAGGGAAGAGTGGCATCTCCTTTGACCATATTCTCAGTCGCCTTCAGGGCGAGCTCCAAAAAAGTCGTGAAACCGGTGCCGAGTTACATTCTCTTACCGGTGCGATGAATGAAATACATGAAACCCTGGGCGGTAACCTAGTCAGTACCATCTTTCCACCTTCAGCTCTACCGACCCTAATTGGGTCTGTTTTCAGCCTCAATCTCTTCCTCCATATCCTCAATCCCTCCCTCCTGTTCTCCCTCCTCAACAACCCCACCCTACAGAATCGCCTGATGCGAACCAAAGGTCGTCCGTAACAAACTCGGCATTGTCCGAACTTCAGGCACAATTACAAGAGACACAGGTGTCCCTTGCTTCACACGTCGACAAAATCCGCTCCCTGGATAGTTTGCTTACCGAGCACGAAGTCATCAAACGGGAAGTGTCATCTCTTCGCGAGTTATTGGAAGAGGAGAAACGTGAGTTCGAGCAGATCCGCGGAGGTCGCCGCCAGGCAGTACCCCATCTGCGACAGCGCCCTGAGGACGAGGATGGCGATCTCCATTCCGATGATGATGATGTACACAGTATCGCCACTGTGACAGCTCACGAACTTGAGCGTGCCGAAGAGGAGGATGAAGAACAGATGGTTGTTGAGGAGGAGGAAGAACGAGGACGCAGGAGGGATGAATTTACCAGACCTCGAACACCAGAGCCCACAGGTTTGGGCATGGATGACGAAGATGACAAGGCCCGTAGCCAATCAAGGTCTCCCTCTCCACCCCCGCCGAATGCTTCCCAGGGTCCCCCTCCATCGGAAGACGTCAACCTACGCCTTACCGCCTTGTCCAACCAGCTCGAGTCTGCCCTCGAGTTGTCTCGGTCACTACAAGCACAACATACGACGGCCCTAAGCACAATCTCATTCCTCGAGTCGAAGGTCAACGCTCTCGAATCACTAGTGCACACATCCCAGGCGCAGGCTCAGTCACATGTTGCCGAGGCCACGCAGGAGCGCGCTTCGCTTACTTCCCTCGTCAATGAATGGAAAAAGGGTGTAGAGGGACAGTGGGGAGGCGTACATGAAGAGTGGGTCCAAGAACGTGCGCGCCTTGCTCGGGCACGGGATGAATGGGAGTCGCGTGTACATGCCGTCGAGAAAGGCTTAGAGGGCACCATCGCAAAGGTTGATGCTGGGCTCACCGCACTGGAGCAACGGCCTTCCCCCACACACAAGCAGAATGGTAGCGCCCGCGTTGGACTTGTCACTCCACCGTCTCCCCGCAGTTTGTCATCGGATTCTGATTCTCCCAGCAAATCTCGAAGAAAAAAGCGTTCCACTGCTTCACGTGGCCGATCACGCTCAAAGGGTGGTTCGACGAGCTCTTCGGAGGCCGCTAATCTGGATGGAGATGGGTCGTCGTCCGCTTCCGTGGCTGCAGGCAGCCTGCCACCAAATGCTAACCCACGTCCCCGTTCCCCCTGGCTACCTGAGTGTGATTCGGATTCGGATTCTCACGTTCCTGGGCGTCTCAAAGGACATCGACGGGCGGAGGGCGGGGAGAAAAAGGCACTCGTATCAAATTCTTATCCTATTACTCCCGACCCTTCCGTGCGGAAATTATCGTCAGGTTCATCCATCGGTTTGATGAGCGAGGAGGATACTGAGCATATGGGCAAAGCGGGCCTGACCGCCAGGCCGTTAGATCCTGTGAGTTACCTCTGGGCTGCATACACACGTCGTGCTCACGTTTTTGAAAAGGGTCTTTACTATGCACAATATTCACAAACACAAGTTGTGTCGACAGCCGCGGGCGTCATTGTGCTCGCTGCCGCAGCTGTCGCTGTTGCATGGCGAGTGAAGGAGTAGTAAATCGCCCTATGCCTTCCACAAACATTTTTATCTTATTGTTCGAGTTTTTTTTCTATTCTTCGCCTGTGCATTGACGTGGTTTCTCCTTTTTTTTCAGTATATTATGACCGTTACCTTTTTCCTCGCATCTGCGCCTCTCATGCGTCGAGTCGTTTGACGACGGTCTCCTACTCCATCCCTCGTCCTTCTCTCTCTCTAGGTATCATATTATCGCTTGTTCCGCATCGCCTCGTTTCGATACTTAATCTCATGACCCGTCACGACCATGGTTTTCTTTCTCGTATCCCTTTCCACTCTGCCGCATAAACGAGGGATGTGTTCCATAGGAAAAAGGAGTAATCAAATCTGCCATTGATCTATTTGTTGTGATATTTTAAAAGGTGATGTAATGTCCTTTTATTGATGATATATCGTGTCAAATCAT
>QLOU01013273.1:0-20164 GCA_003313715.1 Russula abietina
TCTAAATACGTGCATTTCAGCCTGAGTTCAAGAGAGGGGGTAAATCGGGTGACTTACCCCCAATGCATGGCAAGTGCTTTCTTGGCCCTCACATCCTTGAACATTCGCACAGCATCTGCAGGGGAGGAATGCAAATTTGACCACATATCGCGCGGGTGATAGGCACTAGACAACATCAATCCAAAAAATTAAAATCAAAATCAACGTGACAAAGAGACCAAAAACAAAACTGGCATCCCGTACCCGATGGGTAATAATGCGATGTCAACGCCGCCAAAGCGTTCTCCAACTTCGGCAAACGCGGGGCATACCGGAACCTTGTCTTCGTCTTCTCCGTCGCGGACCGTACCATATCCAGTGTCGCCAGCAAAATATAGTTTCTTGTGCGTGTGGAGGTCTTCCACAACCCACGCCGCCCAAAGCGCGTGCCATCTGTCAAATGCTGTCCGGCCAGAGACATGTTGCGAGGGTGTGCAGGATAGTCGCACTTCCGCGCTCACGGCAGAGGCCCCGGCATTGGAAGGGAGAGAAACACGCAAGAGACGCTCGTCCCACCAGTCGAGCTCGTGGAATCGTGAAAGGGGTGTGTTCAGCGTTCTGGAAAGGTATGCCGCATTGTTCAGCCCTACGAATATATGGGCAGAGGACGAGGGGTTGGCGAGAAGGCCGCGGAGAGTCGGTATATCGGTGCTGGTCGAAGCGTCAGATCGTCCTTGGATCAGTTAAATCGAATGGAAGGAATGTATGCACTGGTCGTAATGATTGTGCTATTGATAAAAGCAATCTGAGTCATGGAGAGCTAGCGGGATGAGGAAACATACCGAGAGCACAATAGCATCGACGGCAGGGACGTCTTCAACTTTGCAAGGCGCATCTTGAGTGCATGTGAGGGTAACACGTAAGAACGTGTAGGTGCATCTGTTGCGAGTGCCTTACCAGTAAAGCGGGCGGGTCCTAGGAAGCCGGATGGAGAGCAACGTTTGGAAAATATAGGGTCAAAAATAATACGGACGCCGCGCGCTGCACCAGGAGGAGTGGGCAGTTCAACGAAGTAGCAAGCATGACTTTGCAACACATAATTATTGAGTGTCAGCATCGAGGACCATTTCCACAGGGAAGTGGGAACGTACCCTAGCCAAGTAGCTTTCGCGCCATTCTCGTTTCCGCGCTGCGCACTCCATGTGGGAGTTTGTTTGGGAATCAACGACTTGATGTTCTTTGGTATGCGTGGGCTCCGCAACCACAGCCCAATAAAGAACTAAATTGCCGTAATAGTGCTTATGAGATATATCACTCGCAAAGTGACACCAAGGGAAGCCACGCACAGAGGCCCATTGGAGGGGTGATTGGAATCTAGGTAAAGAGGCCACCAAAGTGAACCACCGCTATGAAATGCATAAAATTTGGTATGTTCTACCTGAAGGATGGCCAGGGGTTCCTAAACAAGGTCTTGCTATCATTCAAATGATGACTGGGACGGGCATCTATGGTACTGGGTGGAAACCTCCTCGGGGAATCAGTAACTTCGATGTGTGGTGGAGGCGACATGATACTTGATGATGGGGTGCAGACAGCCTTGAGTACGGTGAGGTACTTCCGATCGGGCGACGACTTATATCATCTCGGCTTCGATGACTTTGGCGCCCATCCGTGGCACATGTCTTCAAGCAACATAGCAACAGCGCTAGCGTGCCACTGGCAGTGAGTCAGCGCAACAGTATTTTTTTGTAATTCGACCTGACTGATGAAATTACTCATAGCGAGGGACGAACTACAGTAGACAAATTTTTTATAATTGTATCCTTTGCTGCCCACCGTGACTTCTGCTCTCAAGTTCCATTTCATCAGGAAGTCCCCAAATCGTCGAAAAGTGGGCGCTACCTCCAAATCTTCGGCTAAGCAAAGCAATTACAAAGTCGAATCACAACGGCACCGACAAAGCTTCCATAAAAGTTACGATGATTAGTGTGCAAATGGGATTATTACCTAGAAGAAGACTGTCTCTCCGAGCGCAGGAACGAGGAAGTCATCTGAACCAAGTGCAGCCTTCTCCCATTCGTCCTTCAGAAGCGCAGGTGGTTCGAGTACTGGCTCCATAGTGAGGATCCAGGTGCTCGGAAAAGCTTTCCTGAAGAGTTGAGCGGATATAGAGCGGCATAACTTACCCCCAATGCGTGGCAAGTGCTTTCCTGGCCTTCACATCCTTGAATATGCGTACTGCATCTGTAGGTGAGGCATGCACAGTGGACATGACATTACGCGGAGAGTATGCGCTGAAATACCAGTAGGGTCGTCAGCTCATGAGCGGATACAGAGGGTACTTTCAGATAAGCCGCGACACAGACCCAATGGGTAGCAATGCCATGTCGAAGCCTCCGAAACGTTCCCCCACCTCGGCGGACGTTGGGCAAACGGGAACCTTGTCCTCGTCTTCCCTATCACGAACTGTACGGAACGCCGTGTCGCCAGAAAAATACACATTTTTATGTGAGTGTGTGTCATGCACAACCCACGATCCCCAGAGTGCATGAAATCGGTCAAATATCGAGCGGCCTGTGATATGCTGCGAAGGTGTACAGGACAGTCGCACTTCTGCGTTCACGGCGGGGCTGTCATTGTTAGACGGGAGGGGAACGTGCAGGGGACACTCTTCCCACCAATCCAGCTCGTGGAAGCGTGAGGGGTACGTGCGAAGGGTGTTAGAGAGGTAGCATATCGGTGCTATTTGTAATGTTATCAATATTTTGTCAGAATGGCGAAGAGATCATGTATACTGATCATATCATCATAATGATTGTGCTGGTGGAAATGTCAATGATGATAATTCCTGTGAATAGAATGGTCACACCGAAAGGACAACAGCATTTACAGCATCAACTGTGGGGACTTCTTCGATTTTTCAAGGAGGGTCTGCGGACAGCAATTGGAAAAAGGGCTGGAATCTACAGAGATTAAGTATACTGGAGTACACATCCATGACGACTAACCTGAACGACTGCCAAGGGTTCGCAAAATTGGTCTTAGTACTATTCGTGTGGCTAGGACGGGCGCCATCTACGTAGCCAGAGGGGAATCTCCTTGGAGGCACAGTTACCTCAATGACCGGTAGCAAAGACATAGCAACGAGAGTGAAGAGTGCTCGACAAAGGCGGCGTCCATTCGCGACGAATTTCGCGTTTTTTTATCACAGGTGTAGCTGTAGCGCCATTCGGGCCGGACGCAACGCGACAAGAGCTTTGAGCGACGACATTGACTGTCCCGTCACGTTACACACATGGACGACACATTAGAACAGCCAAAACCTTCAAACCCCAATACTTCCAGAATAGACGAGGACCGCGAGCAGGACTCTTCCGGAGACGAAGATGGTGGGCTCGATTGGACTAAACTTCCGTATGTTCATCTCCCTGGATATTTATCACACCAAACGTGTGCGGTGATTAACTTGTAGCATAATCATTTTCGAGTTTAGCATGCGGAGTGATGCCGCGCGTCCAGTCATACCAAAGCGTGGTGAAAAGGACTTTGAGCCTGCTCAAGGCGGCGGGTCGGGCCTCCAACGCCATAACCTTAAGAGAGCTCGTTCTGCCATGTTCGACACCCTAAGATCTACCCGTTCGATATCGAGGTGCGTCCATCCATCTATACCCAAATACGTCTCGTTACTCACTCTCCCTATGTGTGCAGTAAGTCCGTCAGCTACGCAGTCTGGTACCCAAATCTTGCCCGCGCGCATGTGACTGTCGCTCGTGGTGTCCATTTCACCTCAATGGGTCACTCGGTCCAACGCCCGGCATCTTCGTCCTCCCCGTTGACCGCCTCTGGAAAATCTCTGAAGAAAAGGCTGGAGCTTTTGCCGGAGGAGACTCTCTACCTTGTCGAGAAGGGCGCGCTCTTCTGCTGGAAGACCTCTTGCGACGACGGTCCGGGCGAGAACATCGTCGATTGGGACTCCTCGTCCCAGGGTGCACCGATGAGCGTGCAACAGGCGTATGCGGAGATGATTGGGACGCAAGATTTGACTTTGGAGCGATATCAGGTTAGTATGCGCACTCTTCCTCCTTCACGCAGTCTAAAGCTGCCTTTGTATAGACTTTCGCTTATCTTCGTCGACTTGGTTACATAGTAACCCGAGCGAAACCTCCCTCCCCTGCTTATCCCGTTCCTGCTGCGTACCCATCTTTACATCAATCACCCACGGCTTCGATTTTCCGCAGGGTTCTCGCTGCGCTCTGCTCACCGGTACGCAGATTTTTGAACTGGTTAGTACAGCCGTCAACCACCTGGTGGCGGCCTCTCGTCCATCGGCGATGGCTTCACCATAACATGGATTACCGTACGCGTCATTCCATACTGTACCCGTATGCCCCCACTTCTCGACTAACGAAACGTTCTTCAACAAAGCGTCGATATTCAGAACCCTCCGATTTATGCCTGCAGGTCATTCCATCCCACTCCAGTGCCAATCTCGAAAGTCTACAACCCACGATAATGACAACAAACCATCTCCGTACGAGATATTTTATCACTTGCACAAGCCGAATACACCGTATCGCAAGACATTGCCTCCTCCACCAGACTTTTCGATCGTGGTCGTCAAGTGAGTTATTTGTTCTCTTACCCCGAGCTTAAACCAATGTAGATAATTGATTGAAAATGATCCTTCCCAAGTGCGCGTACGACTCCCATGCCTACACTTGCTGAGTTCACACATATGTATGAAGGCCTCCCCGTCATCCCGCCACCCCTCCCCCGCAAACGCAATCCGCCGTCCGAGAAAGCAGTTCCTGTTCTGAGGCCTTCCTCTCCAAAAGGACACGATGCTACATCCCATCCATCTCTCGTGGCTGGGTTGTTGTACTACTTCTCGTTGTACTCCTCACCGCCCACGTCGGGACCAGCACCAGTCAAGATTAACCCGTTCGCGGCACTTCGTCAAGGCAACAAGTCAGTCATCATTGCCGTTGCGGATGCGGGCACCGTGAGTTTCTTCAAGTTTGGCCAAGGCGCATTCGAGGAATGGCCAATGGTTGCCTAAGTGTCCTCACGTGGTGACGAATCTCTAGTCGTCTATCTTATCGGTGAGCATGAGCATGACTTGTTTCCCACAAACGATGAATTAGTGTATTGAGGACAAGTATCGACAGTGCAAATAATTCCATGAAGTCCGCCGTCCAGTAAAAGGAAGTGAACTAGGTACTCCCACAGATTGTGGTATAGGTGGAGAAATATGACAATACAAAAATGCAGCACAGGCTCACTCGTCCGTGAAGCCCACAACCGTGCTTTTCGGCCGCAGACTTATCACAGGCGCGTGCTGTGGAAGGGGGGGCACCTCGTCCTCTTCATCGCTCTCCGCTGCATGCGCTCGTGGCGCTGCGAACAGCACGCTCACGACGCGACCATTCTGTTTTGGAGGTGCTGCCTCTGAGACTGGTAGCGCGAGCGCGAGCGCTGACTCGTCGAGCTGGCGCAGCACGTCCCCGTCGAGGTCAATGTCAAACAGATCAAAGATGTAACGCCGCACGGGCAGGCGGTAGCGCGACGTTGAGATCATGTGCAGTGCACGATAAAACATTGGCACAGAGGAAAAGACGCTTTGGTATTCGGGTCGGGACTTTAACCTGCAAAGTGAATCAATAAAGAACGCCGATGAGATGGATCGAGTACGGACTTTGCCAGGGAGCGAGATGCTGTGGCCGCGATGACAGTGTTGGATAGATTCGAGATCGCTGTGGTAACCTCGATCTCTGCCTGGGACTCTGGAGGGACGAGGCGTCGGTCGCCATCACGGGGTGGAGTAGAATCCCATGGTGGAATCTGTAGACAGGGAACTAGGAAATGAGAAATGAACTAGGAATTATTATCGAGTCCCACGTACGGATAGGAGCTTTTCCAGGTCTAGCGGCACGCATAAACCAGTCGGGAAGCCAAGCGGTGACAGTGTTGCCTCCCAACCGTAGTCGCTCAGGATCTCTGCCCCTTGAGGAGTAGATGATATCAAGCCTAACACGTAGAAGCACGTCCTGGACAGTGCAATGAGAAAAGCTAAGCGCAGTCAGGTAGCATTATCGCACCCTCTCACAGACAAGACTTGCGATTCTTCTGCAATTTCAAGAATCACGGGGATGATATCTTCCTCCTCTAGAAACGGAAGTCCACCGGCAGAGGAACCAATATTTCCCTATACAAGGTTGGCACGTCACAAGGAATAACACCATGGCTGACGACGTACTACTGTCCATAGTATGCTTTTTAGCTTGAGAATAAGTTCCGGGTCTTCCTTCTCGTGACCATGCTGACGGATGAAGAGGGAAAACTCGGGAAAATGGCCTTTTTCATGTAGTGTTTGACATCCGAACTCTGTCTTTGCCATCTCGCCAAAAAAATGAGGCGGAACCACGCCCTCGAAGGATCTTGTAGTCGTTGAAGGACCGAATGACAACTAGAAGCTCGAGCAACTCACTGTACATCATCTTCGTCGTCCAACGGGATGAACTCCATTGTCTTTGCAAGCCAGACCTCGATTTCGATGACGTAGTGGATGTTGCGTTCCTTTCGAGGGAGAAGTATTTAGTACGCTTAGCTTGTCGTACACCGGAAACACCCTCACGTGGAACCAGATGTCCATCTCCCGGTCGATGTAGCCTGAGTCAAATAGATACCGGAAGCCAACGGGGGTCGACATAAACCTACAAGCAAAAGTTCCAACAATGGACAAGATTGCAAACCTCCACTCAACGCACTTTAGGAGTAGGCCGTGGCCAACAGCGCCGAGGTGGTCTAGCGTTGGCTGCATCGCAACAACCAGCTGCAGGATATCTACAGACTCACAGGCCTCTTCTAGGAACTGGGTCGCTAATTCGCACACCTCCATTGCTGGGTCATAGAGCTGCGTGAGCAACAAACGGAGGGTCCAGGTACTTGCGGTTGGACTGTGGAGGATCATCTCGCCAAGGTGTCTTGTGGCATATAGTCTTATGTGCTGATACGCGACATAAGTAATGTAGACTATAGTAACGATTGCAACATACCTTGTAACTGGAAGTAAGGGCTTTTGATAGGACGATTCGTGGATGGCCATCACTAAGTCCCATAAGCAATTTGTATCAAGAATGACGGAAGACGAACATAGAGTAGTCGATGTTTTCAATAATGCCTTTAATGAGATCTTCCCGACTGCGTAGCTCGCTCAAGTGATAAAAGGCGGTGAACAGTTTCGCCTCTTCCATCAACCTTGGGGATCCCTGAGATTGAGATGATTCAGATATGACGTAAATACGCACACAATACCCTCTTTGTGTTTGCTAAGCGTGCCCAACATTTCAAGGTAGCCATAAGTCAACGTTTCTGATACTCGCTTCTTCGAGAAAATGGGATCCGATTCCGGAGCGCCATTGAACTACAAATCTATAGGTCAAGGAATGTTTACCTCTAGTGAAAGGTCCTACAGGGTCTAGCTGGGCAAAGCTCCTCGTGAGCTGTTTCAAAAGGTCGTCCTCTGAGACCAAAAAACGCCGCCCATCAGGGCTTGTCAACAATGTCGTCAGTAATGTACAACCCAGCTTGACCCAGCGCAGGTTTGTCTGCTAATAATTAGTTGCAATCAGTAACATTTAGTCTTCTATGTGCTTACTTTGTTCCGCTCAAGGTCAGAGAAACGGTGGTTGAACGGGTGAAAGAAATTCATAAGTCTTCTCAAGAATCTTGAGAGCTTGATGGCCTCTTCCATGCGTTTAGGGTTGAGCAGGGGGCCTTCAATAAGATCCAGTAGCGTCTCAAAGTTCCACTTGTTGTGATCCTTCGTTAGCATAACCTATTGTTTGCACTTAGCGCTTCAGTAAGTCCTCCCGTTGGAACAAACTACCTGCGTCTCCAGTAGTGCTGCCTGGAACGTTTTGTCGTCCATTTGAAGGCCCATCTTGATTCTGACCTGTTCTACTTGACGTTGACCGCGGCGAATGGCATCCTCAACGGAGTTTGCTCTTTTGAAAATTAGCGATTCGATAAACAGAGAAGGGACTTATAAGACAACCTTGGCCTATTACCTGCAGCTGCCACAGTAGTTTCTAACCGAGTTCGGTTTCGATTGAAACTATCAATGGATGACAGTGCTGATGTACCGATGATTCTGTGTTCTCCGCGTTTGTAGTCTGAGGCCAGCTTGAAGACGTCTGGGACAAGCTACTTGGAAGTAAAGGTCGACTCAACATTGTCAGATGCCCATACGACAGTTACTAACCTGAATTTTTGCTGCTAAGGATAACGGAAGGACTTTATTCGCAAGTTGCAAGACCTCTGCCATGAGGAGGGTTCCCTTTCTCGATAAATTTGAACCTGTCGTCGTCTCTTGAAACATGCTAGTCAAGGCCTGCGAAAATGTGTGTGATTATGCGAAGGTGACTGCATCAGCAACCAACCTCCAACAGTCCTGCATTTGTGAAAATGAGCACAAGTAAAGCTATATATTGATCGGTTAATCTGAGCGGCTCAGGTTGTCGTTGCTGAACGTCAGTATCGTTGACGTTTAGGTCCGAAGCTTGGCCGGACTTGCGGTACACTGTCGGATCCATTGTAAGACGTCGTACTCTTCCACACTCTTCGCGTTGTATGACATACCGGTAAGTCGACGGCCATTTATAAAAGCTTTGTACCAGGCTGGCGTCTTGATATTCAAAAGTTCGAAGAACATGTCCAAAATGATTTCCTGAAGGAGTGATATTTATCCCGTGATAGGTACCAGCAAGAGAGTAATCACCCTAGATTCGAGAGATGGTATTCGGAGTGTGTCGATGAGAGACCTGATTGCACGCATGTCATCCATACAGAAATACATTAGGCCTTGATACCGGTAAGTTGGAGTACAATCAAATCTACTCAGTAGATAAACATACCACTCCAAGTCCGCAACATGCACACAATAGATCTACAGATATCCTTGAGACGCCGTTGGTGCTCTGAATCTTTACCATATGCGTCTGTAATCCCGGAGAGCGCAACCTGAGACAAGGAACAAGCTAAAGCGCAGGTCATGCGAGCTGTCAAATTAGCGCACCTCCAAGTCTTTTCCGGGGCGAAAGTGCTTTCTTGTGGACGGAGAGTCAATGATGTAAAGGAATACAGGGCTAAGAAGGGAAGCGAGCGCAGGAGGACCTTCAGAGAGTATCTGAAGCAGGACTCGCATACCGCCGGCTCTGGCCACACATTGTACATCAATGAGCACTAAAATCCTGCATTAGCTATAATAACCGCATAGGAATCTCCCCATACTTATTTCAGTCAATGTTTGAACGACTATGGGTCTGAAGGGGTCGTCTGGTTGCTCGGCGACGGCTACAAATGCACGCATAACACGTTCCGATAGCGGGACTGTGCCAAGACATGCGACATGAGGCGAACCTCTCTTCTGGGATCCGATTGTGGCAAATGTACGTATGAGCTTAATGGCTTGCTCCTTTTCCACCGTGTGTTTGATATCGAGTGCGAGAGATCTGGTATCTGATACAGCGATGACGTACCCGCGGAGATGTAATGCATACCTGACAAGAAACCAGTCCAAAGGTTGGTTGAGGCGTTTTATTGATTCCAAGTCCACTAGCAAGTGTCGGATGAGACGGTAAGCGGTTGCTCTACTAAACTGAGTAGACCGCCTAGAGAGAGCAGGGATAACGCTATGACAATATTGGGAAACGACGAGAAGCAAGATACGGTTGGCTCACGCATGCACAACCTGGACGACGTCCAACTCATATTGTACTCGCAAGTTTCGCTGAAGTAATCCTATGAGCCTATTCATGGCGTCGATTCGTGTCCTGGTCGTCTCGGGGTCGTGGAGGGAGGTAGCTTGGGGTGTTGTGGAGGAGCCTGGTGAGGTAGGAGGAGAAGTGACTGTTCGAGACAGAGATATCAAAGTTCTAAGATGTCCCCGGGCCAGCTGGAGACTGGTGCGGAAATCATCTTTGAAACGATTAATTCAATAAAAAGGAATTAGGACAGGTAGATGTACCTCTGTCATCCACCGCTCGACGGTCTTCCGTGCAGTGTAAGTGGTCAGAACATTAGTTGGCAAAATAACGCAGACTCACGGTGCTCTAACCTATGAGAAATTTCCTCTATCCTTCCTTCCGCCGTGTCGAGCTCCGATTCGACTTGCTGTCGCAGGGCTTCCTACGTTGCATACCGACCATTAGCACAAAATGAGAGTCGTCGAAAGAGTAGTACCGTGAGTTGCAGGGCATTCCCGTGCAGTACTGCCTCGGCTCCCTCTTTGATACTGACAGCTTTTCCCATCATATGGTTGAGAATGGCCAGCTGTAAACGTATTCGTTCATAAGGCACACGGCACCAATTGTTATAGTGACGTACCTGTTGGCCTGCATCTTTCCCTTCCAACTGGGAGAAACTAAAAACTGTGTCGAGGGCATTCGAGGAAGGGTTAGTGCTACTAGGAGTAACGTGGGCTGAGCCACCCGCGTCTTGAACGGCCTCATGAGAGCGATCAGAAGTCATCTAGTGACTGTCAACTCCGCCAGTGGGAATGGCGTGCGTGGCGGTGATGGTGATCATTCTATCTAATCTTATCACCCTCCCTATGACTAATGCCCCTCTCGGAATTAGCCGAGAAAACTGTATATGCGCCCATTAAGGTTCAAGCCACAACACCTGGTATCACTTACACAGAGCATCCGCAAATCTCGTACGTCGACACAACATGGGTGCGTGCTATCTCTCCTGTCCCGTGTCTTTCATGGATAAATTGATTTTACGCAGTTCGTTACGCTGCCGCCGCCCTTGCCACGAACCCTGAAAAGAGTGCGTTTAGTTCATGCCATCCGCATAATATAATCAATTTTGAGCAAATTGCCAACGTTATCTAGCCTCCCGTGCGCGGGGAGAATATTTGCGCACGCACTTCAAAAATATGCGAGAGGTCGCTGCCGCATTGACGGGTAAGTGGTGTTTCCCGCTACGCAACCCTCAAACCATTCCGGTCACATGTCATTTCCTAGGCCTTAAACTCCCAAAGGCGTATGCCTACCTCAGTAGCATCCTGGAGCACGACCAGGTTATTCCCTTCCGGAGATTTAATGGTGGTGTCGGCCGTGCCAGCCAAGCAAAGCAGTTTAAGGCGACACAAGGTGATATTCGCCTTCTCGATATTGGTGTAGGTTCACTTACGCCATGTCATAGGTCGTTGGCCAGAGAAATCGGTCAAATTTATTACCCGCCTCTTGAAAAATGCAGAGTCAAATGCCGATGCAAAGAGCTTGGAGCTTGAGAACCTGGTAATCAAGAACATCGTTGTTCAGCAAGCACCTGTATGCTCGTCGTCCTTTACCCCAGCTGTAAATTTCATTTATCTTGATAACAGAAAACCCGGCGTCGCACATACCGCGCCCATGGTCGCATTAACCCCTACCAGGGTCATCCCTGTCATGTCGAAATCATCCTTGCGGCATCTGAGGAAGAGGTGGAGCGAAGCAAAGATAAGGAGGTTGCAACATCGTCTTTCACTGGCCTCAACCGGCGACAGATTGCGAGGCGGCGTATCGAGGCCGCACGTGCTTGATTCTTAACCGTTTCATATATACGCAGGTCTTGATGATGAGCTTTCGTATCGGCTATTATGTACGCGTATATTACGGTATGAGACACTCAGTTTCGGGCCCCGCTTTGTCTCTCTCGCAGATTCTTGCCACAGCCATACCACCTCTGACTTCACTGCCTTTCACCTGGTTCAACCGATGATAGAAAGGAATCAATGAGACGCCAATATTCATGATGAAGGAAATGATACACCTATTGTTACATTATACAAGCAGAGGACTAAGCAGAAGACACCTATAACCGACGTATACAGATGAACCGTTAAGAGGTGGGGAGAATTGAGATGAGATGAAACGAGCAAGAACAAAAGGAGTGTATAGAGGGTGTACAATGGTCACCAGGCACCAATAGTTAGATGTGTAAATAAAGAAAGTGGTCAACGGTGCGCGGGTTGATGTTCAGAAACGAAGGGGCAGCTGAGGTAATAATGATAATTGTGTCAGTGGCAGTTTGTCTAAGAAAGAATATTCAATGAAGAGGGTAAAAACTTGCACGCAACCCGCCGAGAGCCAGATATGCCCAAACTTGCGAAGTTGCAGACCCGGTCTAAGCCTCCAACTCTGGAATGAGCTCAAAGATTGTGGCTTCCTTCCACTCTGCCTTGTTATTCTTCTTCCCAAACGGGTTGGAAAGCCGAGGTAATTTCAAGTTTTGTTTCGTCGGTTCTGGACGGCCAGTCTGTTCGATGGCCTCACTGCACGGATGATGGATGAGCTTCTTCTCTTATTCGGGCACCCATGCGGAGACCAACGCACCTTTGTTTGAACATCCAATTGCGTTCTCTGTCGGCATCACGGGCGATGGCTCCCTCCAAGCATTTTAGAAGCCAGGCTTGTGCATGGTCGGCTCGAGGGTAATCATATGGCACGTGCCAATGCTCCATCTCTGCCGGGAACGGAACCATCAACTTCGCACAGAGGATCAAGGAGGGATGTTGTCTTACCGCGGACGATAGATGTGACGTTGAAGCACCTATCCATGTTGGGTATTGGTGAGAAATTGGGGGATACTATGAGCGGCTTGGCGTTGATCGTAGTCCCGAGCATGTTGAAATACCACTCTAGAGGGAGCGAGGCGTTAGAGAAGGAGTTTATTTACGAAATATAGCTGGCATCTGGAATTTGCGTACCCATTGCTGGAACAGCTGGTCGAGGGAACGCGGAAACGCCCTTCCCATCGAGGGCGATCGAATCGACGTTCTCCTTCAGCTCACACAACCTTTCCAGTGCCAAACGCGCAGGTTCACTGAGAGACTAGACAACGAATCAGTCTCTGGGGGTCCTCCGCCTTAACGAAGAAATAAAGATTCACCAAGCGTGCCTCAGATAGAGACTCTAGGCAAGGGTGAGTCAGGCCATCACAGATGCTACGCATCCCGCTATAGTTGTGGTATTCATGTGATCGCTGTCAACAAGCGTTAGTGGGAGGTACAACATGCATACAACAGAACATACTAGTCCAAGGGCGATGAAAAAAGTCATGACGGCAGCCCTAGTGTCCGCTTCCGCTTGATCCAAGATGGACCCTGTGACCCAGGAAGATAGCGCAGTCTCGTATGCTTGCTGAGTAGATCGCGCAATGTCAACGTCGCAGTCATAGCCTAAACCAAAGCGATACCACAAGTCCTCGGGGACTACCCTGAGGTAGCCCTCAGACATGAAAAGCGCTAGTTGACGCGCCAACTGTTGGCACAACTCGCGTGAGTTCATGATAAGGATATTCGTCACACCCTCGGGGCTGGAGATAAGGTCGTCCAGAGCCTTCGCGGATAGAACGTCATCATCCGTCGGTGTCGGTTGACGTACCCTTCGGGCAAGCTTCTCCACTTTAGCCTGGAGCCTGCCCTTGTATTGAATTGAATTTTGACGACACGCGACGCGGATAGATGACTTGGCTGTCTGTTCATGCTGAGATTGATCTGCCGAGACGCCAGAGGGTGCAAGTGAAATGGCCATTTCACGCTGCTCGGTTAGCTTCCGAATAATTTCATCCCTATCTTTGGGCTCGAACTGGTCGTCTGCTGGCGAGAAGAAACCCTTGATATGGAGACCGGCGATGCGATCCTTTTCGTGCATCCAGTACTGGTCTATCCAGGTATTGATGAAGCGCAAGACGCGAGACTTCACCATGGATCGATACAGGGACCATGCTTCGCGCTGCGAATTGTTGAGACCTACGGGCTGTTCCTCGAGTCGCGAAATAAGTGCCTTCGCGAGAGCGACGGGATCGCAGAATGAGCGGAAGCAGAGCAGGAACGTGTCGGTCAGGTCATCAACGTCAATGCCGATGGGAGTACACCTTGGCTGAGGATCGGTAAGCATGTAGACCAAACCCTCCAAACTTGCGCCTTGCATAGAGCCAGTTTCCTTTGAAAAAAGAATGTCGAGCCGTGGGGCAGGCATCCGCACCCCCCAATATTCATTCGACACCCGTGGCGTCAGGATGTCAGAGACCATCGCGACATGGTAGGCATAGTCGTCCTCCTCTTCATCCGTGGCATTGGTATCAGACTTGGGCCTGCCCGAAGGAGAAACAGGCGGTGGCTCGGGAAGCGGAAGCCTTGAGCGCCGAGTGTGAGTGGACTGGCGGCGGCGAATCTTGAATTTGAACTTTCTTTTCGGAGAAGGTTCAATACCATTGTTCGCTATGTCAGTCAAAAGTCTCAGCCTCCGGGAATCAGAGTGTAGAGAAAGGACGAACGTTTGTGAGAGAGTTTGGCTTGCAGTCTCGATTCGAAATCTGCAATTTCAAAGAATACACGGATTGCCCTCAACAACATATCGCGCTCATGCAGACAGCATTTTACGGCGCGATTCAAGATCTCGACATCCGCTTCACCAGTGAGTTGACCTGCAGCTCCCAAAAGTGCGGACTTGGCCCGTAAGATGTCCGAGGTTGCAGAGATGAAGCTTTCCATGTTACGAAGTTCGAATGGAAGTTGATCCAGACTCTCCAGGAACTCATCTATCCCCCTGTCCAACCCCCGCACAATCTGGGATATGCCTTCGTAATTGGATAGCTCAGACGCGAAGTCAAGCATCGCCGCATGCGTGAGCAACTGGTGAAAGGAGCCACCCAGCTCAGGGCTGGGATAATCCTGGAAGCCCTTCTGCACGGCGCATTGTGAGATGGCGCTATCTATGGTGACATTGCGATTCGCGAGCTTGTTCTCGTCGAGGTATGTTTGCAACTGGATACGTAGCCCACAGCTGGCAGCATCATCGGTGTTCTTATTTTGATCTTGCAGGGATCCGACGAGCGTATAGGATGATGGGGTTGGTGAGGGAGGCGAGGTCCACCGGACGACAGGGGGTACTGGAGGTGGTGGACGGTTAAATATAGGTAAGGAAGTCGTGGACGCTTTCCTCGAGGGCACAGTCATTCGTATTTGAGAGGGTGTCGATGAGGGCGATGTTCCAAATGAGTTCGTACCACAGGATTGGCAAGACAGCCATTCAGACAGCGAGTCGCCATCCTCCGAAGGAGCTGCACTGGAACCCGAAGTATCATCTGTTAAGGTCGGGGTCTCTCCGAAAGGGCTGTGACCATCCTGATGGTCAGGTAAATCAGGTGAAACGGGAATGATGATGGATAATTGCATGGAATCGATGGAGAACGGAAATGAGCATGTGGAAGGTGCGAACATGTTCAGGTTTATATGCAAATCGACGCGAGATGTGGCAGAAGAATAAAAGGCCACATGTCCAAAAGTCTTGAGCCTAGACGCAAATTTGTGTCAAAGTAGGTTCCGGTACAGCGGCGGCCAATCACTTTTTTGTGGAGCTTGTATTGGTCGTGCCACTAAACACTGCTGCGGGTTAGAGAAGTGCTTGCATTGCAGTTGGACCAGCGCACGTACTTAGACACAATCCCGTTCCAATTTTCCCAGAAATTCAATCACAACATCGTCAACAATGGAAACGCAGAGAAACCATAGGATGCTAGCTATAGAGAGACGCATGGATGTGCGTCCCATTTCATTAGTTGGCTTCAATTGGGAGTCCAAGCAAATAGCCAAAGCGTTACTACACCTTCAGTCCTCCACAAACATCGAGCAAAATCCGGCCAACTTTACCCATCTTCGGAGAGATGATGATGATGCAGGAACTTTGAAATGCAGGAGCTTGGAAAGCTGGCCGAGTGGCTAGTAGATGGAAAAATTAAAGGAAAAAGGAAAAGTTAAGCGTCAACTCACTACCTTCAGCACGTGAGCTGTGACAAACGCGTCCAAGGCGTAGGTTTCCCCGGCCAGTTCCGGTTCGAGCGCGGCATCTAAGCGACATACACCAACCATGATACTCTTCGGCCTCCGTAAGGTGTTGGTGATGGTGGTAGAGATGTCGATTTACAGTCAGATTGACATAAACCTGCAGGCGAGCACAATGTGCTGATTCTTTCCCAGTTGGTTGATGATTCAAATCTTTGTTGGCTCCAATAACTAATAAACATTCCCTCACTCGCAAGGCATCGCCGTCCAATCTTCAGCATATCACCCGTCTGCACTCGCGTTGGTGACATTGCTGTCATGCTGTCGCGTCAGTTATTCTCGAACTCTCAGCCACCAAAACTGGCATGGCCCCTTGCCTGTGTTTTGATGTTTTTGACCCGTTAAAGTCCAATTACCCATGTCAAAATAGTTGGTCGTGCAATTACTTATGAAAATTCGTGGCGGCCCGGGCTTGGCAGCCAAGCAAGTCGCGATATCATAGCCAAAGCCAAAGAAAGCGGGGGTGAGATTGGAACGCGTTGTACTTTGTCTTCGACTGGATTGCGTTGCATACGTTCAAAGCTACGTTCGTAGGCTATGCGTCTCGGTTCCTCTGTCGTACGTCGCAGGGCTTCGGCATCTTCGGTGGCTGACACATCTTGCGCATTTAAAGCTATCGACCTGACCTGAGTACTAGTGTTTCCACGGTTCTCTTCCGTGGTCTAGATATCGAGCTGCAGCGCCCTGCAGTATATTTAAGATCCTTAGGATCGTCGAGTCTGAAGGGCACATAAGATAGATTTACAACAAAAAGGGGAGTGATATTCTAGTCCAAATCAGTAGTGCTAATCAATCTACACGTCCAACACAGAAATTAGTCCAAAGCCCAACAACATGACGTTCATAGAGTCCATGGAAGTTCCAACATTCAAGCAAGGGTAGCAAATCCGATGCGGACATTGCCAACATCCCATGCGGTATAAACGTTCTGGAGGAAGACGTCTCCGAGAACCCAGAATCCTATATTATAATCAAGTTAGCTTTGCTACGAAGGAAAACGGCGAAGCAACTCACTGTCGGTCAGACTCGAATCTGCGGACGCACCAGCAACACAAGTCCTGGAGCCTACCGAGACTGGTCCCAGATTGAATATAGCAGGGGAAATGCTGACTGATTTCCCCCCTACGTCGATAGAGATGGGGGTATTGAAGGTGCAAGGGACTGCGGGTATATGAATACCTATCGGATGATCGAGGATCAAGAGAACGTACTAGTGTAGACGCCGTCTCCAAGCCGGGGTGCCAACCGAGAACCATTGATCGCCCCGAACAGTACTGCGATGCCGTCGGGATCTCCGATAATCTGGGTTGTCCCTGTGTCGAAGACCGCTGGAATATTTCCTAAAACAGGTATTCCGTTCACAGAAATGCCATTGAATTCCGCTTTCCAGAAACTCTGTTAAACGGACGGACTATCGTCACTTGCAACAACTCAATACTCTTAGACCATCACAGACCTGATTGGTCAAAGCAACCCAGGTGAAGCTGCCGGTATAAAGGCTGCTGTTTGTGCCACCAAGGAAGAGTTCAGAGCCAGAGGCAGCTAACTTAAAACTGAACACGGGTGAGGTCAACACGCCCTCCGAGATGAGAGTCTGGAACACAGGTGATGCGTTAAACCTCGAAATGGACTGGAATGCCAGGCCCATCAGTCCATCTGCCGGGACGCGGTCGATGTCGAATTCTGAAGCACTAGTTGCAGCACCCAGAGTCTGCGATTTGGCCTAGGGTGCGGCACATCAGCGTCAGACAGAGAGAAGGTGGTTCTTCATACAGTCAGGCTACCAATGCTGATGACATCGGTAAATCTCTCGCCGCCAGCAGTGGATCCATCTCCGAAAGTGAGTGAGAACGTCTCGTGGAGATCCTGCGCGGTTGAACTAGCACTCGGGTCATACAATGTGTGCCCTGAGCAGTTCACTCCACACCCCTGCGATAACAAGAAGAAATCGCTACTTCCGGTATCAAAGTCCACTGCATCATGCCGGGGGTCACACAGTGACTCGAGTTTGTCAATGTAGGAAGGTCATACCAGAGAAGGGCTTGGGCGGGGTGCCAACAAGGACATTTCCAGTCCACAACCCACCTTTATGGTGGTTGGTCAACGGTTCGCCGACACTGACGCGTCGGGAAAGTGGGATACTCCCAGAAAGAGGATGTAGATTGCCAGTATTCCTCTCGTATGTGGCAAATCCTTCTCGGAATTTCCTGTTAATGATAGAAAAGTCACCAAGGTGATCAGCAAAACTAGCGAAAGTCTACTAGTACGCGACAGAGCCCCTGATCCCACTCAGCAATTCGGAGATATCGACAACGCCACCATCGAGAGAGCTGCCATGCTTGGTGATTGCGACCGCAATTCCGCGAGAAGTGGCCCTCCTAGTCGGGACTGCTGCAGTAAGGGAGGGGTGTGAAGCAAGGACGAAGGCCAGGAAGGCCAGGAAGAGATACATTTCGAGCAGCACTATAAGGCGCTTGGTTGGTGCTCACCTATAGTTTGCGACGACTATGAGCGCAAAGAAACATCAGGGCCCTTATATTCGAGAACATAGGGTGAATGTGTGCAGGGTTGACTCTCACGGCCGCGCAGTGCCGGAACGGCAAAGCAATCTGATGACGCTTTACTAGTATCTGTATGGTTATGGTGTGAATATATGGTACGGCCGGTACGGCGCAATACTCCACATGATGAGGTGCCTGGGAAGCGGCGATATGGGCGTTGCTCTTACTTTGAGTCACGAGGTACGTAATACTATCATAGAACCTGTCTGTCCTTCAGTAAAGTGTCACATCAAACCTTGTAACGGGAAGATCACTGGAAAACGGTCGATACGTCGATGACTCTGATCACCGTCTTCGGCATGTTGGTCGAGAGATCGGGCCTGGCTTGGCCTGGCTCCCAAGTCTGGGTGTCAGGCGTGTCAGGCATGTCAGGCCCTACGCCATACTAGGACCAAACTTCCTTCATCAGATTCTTACAATAACCACTTATCCATGGTTAACGACGCTTCAAGCTAGGCCCTATCATAAATTGACTTGGTGTTTGGCTTAGAGTGCTTATAGTTTGGCATACTGGGCTTGGGCCAAGCGTCTCCGAGTCCTCGTAGATCGAGTAGAATAAACAAGCGAGGTGGCTTACTGTAAAGAGTTTAAAATGCGTTAAAAGCAATCCAGATAATTAGTAATAAATGTGCTAGGCACACCAAAGCGCACGAGCAACTAAGTAGATAGAGTGAACGTCCATATTTGTTCCAGGGCCAGGAGGAAGACATACCGGTGCGAGATAGAGGAGCAGATCTAGATGTTGGTCATGATTGGAATGACTGGGAGGCCATGGGAATTCTAAGGGACACAGACACATAATGGGAAAATAAGTAGGCCGTGAGCTCTTCATCTACAATTTGGGACTGGTGGTGGAGGCGGAGATTGCGGGGGCGGTGAACACTGCAAGAGTCAAAAGCGCAGAGCACAAAAGAGGGCGAAGAAAAAGACTATGGACATAGATACATACAGATCCTTTGCAGCTATAAGGTATAGTTACTGATCAAACTAGGAGTGTTGAAGAGAAAGAGAAAGAATAAAGTGAAGTGAAACAAGTATGAGGATAATTATAAGCGAAGGCGCGAGCGCATACACTGGCAAACTGACGTATCTACCAAGACAAAGGGAAATGACGTGCATGAGTAAGATGAGAAACTAATTTATGAAAGAGAGAGGAAATACGAGTACTGTAGGTAGAGAAGACATATAGTTTCGTAGAGCTAGAAGGTAACACAGTCCAAGAGAAATGAATTGAACATGAAAGAGTATGGACGAGCGTGTAACTTACTAGGCAAACGCCCGAGTGTGCTGTGCAGCACGTGCAGAATCTGCTGGACCCGCAGAATCCGGGAGATACCGGCCAAGCCTTGGAATTCCCATGTTACTGTCTAGCCACGTTGGCGCTTCGTCTTGCATGGATGCCTTTGCGTATTTACAAAAACACTATCTATAGAAACAGCACAGTAAATGCAATCAATACGACACCGTTTCACCCCTAGTCGCAAATTTACGCGACAAGGGTCAAAGGGCAGGCCGTTTCCACAATGAGTTTCGTAGTGTCTGTAATTCGGAACAAGCATTATTTTGGGCTGCGCCGGAACGGCGAATGCGCGAATGGTCAACCTATTTCAATGTCAGATATATGAGAGAACAAGCGACCATATATAATACCGCGTTCTCGTTACAAATATGCTTCTTCCTGCTCTGTGAAAAATCAATGAGGCGAAATCCACCTCCCGGGGCCCGCACT
>QLOU01013276.1:0-13942 GCA_003313715.1 Russula abietina
AAGTGTGTTGAACGTTTGCTCGTGCATTCGTGTTCCGACTCGTGTCTCGGAACTCAGAAACATGCTTTGGATTTTGGTTGGTCACAGTACTGCTTGGCACCGTAACACTGGCAGAGACTTTCAATTTGGCTTCGACGGACTAGAATAGGCCGGAAGGTCATTAGTTCAGTAGGCTTGACAATACTTATGCGGTAGCGTGACGAGCACCAGCGAGACCTAGTTAATGAGGTGCTAAATTGCGCAAGCCGTAAATCAACTGAAACTGAGAACATTCCAACTATAATGTCAAGAACAGTTTGAATCACTAATTCTCAGACGTTTGTACCTTTCACGTTCGACCGAGGGGCTCAGGATGAGCGTGACTTTTCCTTTTGCCTCTATCGAGATGAAGTACTGTATTGCATGGCCGTGGGCCGATGCAGCTTTTTATATGCACAAAATTCGGTGTGACAGGACCAAACCACTTGGCCTTCCGTCAAAACATCTCATATGAGAATGGCAAAATTATTTCCACAGAAGAGACATCGGCGCACGGCCTTTAGAACCTCCTGTATGACCCAGCCCCGCCCGGTTGCAGGAGCATCCACAATACCTGAGCCACCCACAGTTCTTGGGTCCTCCGCATCCAAGTTCAGCTCTCCTCCATCCTGTTGATACCGAGAGCGCACGGAAGGGCGAAAGGCCTTCCGTGCGCAGCCAAGACAGGTTTGCACCATCGTCGTTGAGAGAATAAATGATGTGACTGAACAGCGAGCTTTTGTAGGAAGAATGGGTCAGAAACAGGAGAAGCGACCCGCCATGACATCAGCATTAAAGGGCAAATGATTGATGTCATCAAGGACTCACGCCATCTGTGACCATTCGAGCAGGTAGCCACAGCAATGTCCGTCAAAGGGATTTCCACACCACAAGCAGGACACCGCTCCTGTAGCGCACTCGATATTCCATCATGTTCTTCCGGCGAAAGGATCGTTGTAACCTTATTGGCCAAATTTTGTGCTTCAACCGACAATTCGTTGGGTGCACCAGGTAGCATGCACTGAATTACAATGCGCAGCACAAATGGCAGATCGTCCCCTGGACGGTGTCACCGGGGAACTCAGACGGCACATCCTGGGAGCTTACGGGTGAGAAGATGCGCCACTAAATTGACATGCTGAAGAAAAATATTCAGAACACGATGGGATATTGTTCCTAGGAGGTCTCGCGCGATCACCCCATATTCAGTTCGGTTCTCGAGGCTTGAGGTTGATCTCTGCACGGAGGCGAGCATGTAAATTCAATGAGCACAGGCAAAAGGGGGGAGGAACGAAAAAGAGATGATCTTACCCAGCAAAAGTCCGTGATCGCCAACTTCAAACGAAGGCGAAGTAAAGTGTCATTTCCAAACAATTGACGGATAACGCTCTCGCGGAATGATGTGTATGGCGACGTGGAAGAATCTAGGCATAGGTGAGGGATAAGGAACTCCAGAGAATCCTCTGCAGCAGTTTCTCGTAAAGCTTGGAGAAGTTGAGAATGAACTCGCGGGAGAACTCCGTCCTGGACAAGACGGAAAAGAATGGGGCGAAGAGTATGTATCGGGGCTGTTCCAAAATCTATGGTAGCAATACTTATTAACCCTCGCAAATACGTGGTAGGAAAAGGACATGCATGCTTTTGCTGTTGAGACAACGTCGGTGAGCATCTTCAGGACAGAATCATCATTGTCTTCTGCATGAATCTTGGCCACGACTAAAGTGCTGCATTGCTTGGCATCGTGTTTGTAACTAAAATCGGATAACATCGACCTCCTGTAGCGCAGGTACAGTAAGTCAAAAAGATATAGGTTGTTGCTCGGAATAGCTTACTCATGCGCCCAACTAACTGTAGGAAAGCCGCCAAAAGACACCATGCCGTTGATCCGGTTTATTTCTCCATGAGACACGGGACCTCCTTCTACCTGTATGAAGATCCTTCTTAATATCGAGGAAAGATCACTAGAGGAGAAACTCGGCTGCTTTGTCAAAGATGCGGATGTTTCAGTAGTCGGGGCGGAGGAAATATCGTAGACCACATGAAAACTGCCATCAATCAAGGGTATCACAAGTGCGTCGTGCTCGGGAGAGTATACGAGACCAGATGGAGGATAAAGAAAAGAGGAATCACTCGATATGCCGGACCTGGAAAGTGAAAAGGAACGCAGCCCTGACCAGGAAACTCCATCACATTCTTCAGCCCACAGCTGGACAACACCAGGTCTAAGAACGACAACGATGGGCTGACTCAATCTCAGCTTGGTATTCAACCCAGAAAATTAATTATTATCCACACTTACTTCCATGTTTCGGGGTTCAACAAGGGACAGTCCCGTAATGATACGGTCGTCAGCTTTGCAAATTGGCCGTGGTGGGTGGGCCACCCTCGTTGCTAATACTGGCTCAGGGTCAAACTCGGAAGCTCTCGTCTCTGTGTCATATGTTCTTGTGACTTTGACGAACCCTACGGCGCCATCAGAAGTACAATAAACGAGGATGGCGATGCCTGTGGAAAGTCACGGATTTATGGATTAGAACGAAAACAATTTCGCCGGTGCAACAATAACGCACCTTCATTTTCTCCCATACTGGTCCATGGAAGCCACGTCAGATGAGTTATCCATTGTTCACCAACATTGATTGTTTCAACGTGTTCAAGGTATTGCTCGGGTCCTGACCGCGTCGTAAACCTGGTCGGTATGATGGAGGAGTTCAATGGGCCATTCATTTGTAAACCGCGCTTACTTTAAAAGTACGATGGAACCAGCCCGATTTCCGATACTTAAGAGAGAACCATCGCAGATGCAGGCGGACACTGCGCCCAAATCTGGCTGCCTTGACCACGAAGAACCTATCCGCAAAGTAGGAACCGTGTTCCGGCAAGAAAAGTCCATGTAAACGTACAGACAACTTGGGTCTGAAGGGTCTGTTGAAGACTAGAATCTGTCCGAATAGCTGCGAGGGACTGTAGAAAGGATATCGCATCTTGTAGCTACTTCACAGTCAGTCACAGTAGTCCCGTTCGGACATCTGAGTCAGTCGGATACCTTAACCCATTGTCCTGCTAGTTGATTCTTGGCAGAACACCACAGCGATAGTTCCAGGTTTGTGTTGACAACTGCCAATACACAGCTTTGGTCTAGATGATGAGCGTTGTGGTCGAGATAAGTGGTTATCCATACCCAGCGTCTGCAGATAGTAAGCTCGGAGACGCCACAACAGATTTGATGAACACGTCAAGGGACCCAGTTACCAGGCTATCCCAGTCTAAGCCAAGATTCATCACAGTACTTTTCTCCCCGAGAAAGCTCCTTACCTTGCGAGTCACTTGGCCAATGATGAAACGACCGCCTGTCAAGTTCCAGAACAGTCCTAAACCAGCCGGGCATGTTTGCACCTGAGACACCGTCTTTGGGCTTCGCAGATGTCACTGAGGAAGTGCTGGGATAATTGACCCCAAGTTCGGGAGTCTTGATGCGCCCATTATATTAAAATGTCGGGATGATCATTGCAGAAGATAATGCTGACCAATATATATACCGCCGTCTTGGTCAAAAACAACAATTGGCCATCCTCAGTCCATTGCAAGGCATTGATGGTGGGATGGGAAGCAGCAGCAGTGACGCTCGAAGTTGTATAAACCATTATGTGCTCCATCTTGCCATGGGGGCACAAAGACAGTACGTTGTCAATGATATTTTAACGAGTAAATAATACTATAATTATTTTGTGATTTGTCATTCGCTGGCGCTGCGCTGGAGGAGCCACGCGAATGTCGTCAGCGCGGCACCGTGCACACGCTCTCCACTGAACCACCACAACGGACTTTTCAATTCTCGTCTTGTCACTCGCGCGCTTTTGAGTAAGTACGTAACCTTCAGCCCATTTTCAAGGTATCCTTAACACAGCAGTCCCCAGCACAGATTGGATAATATGACGGACGGTGCTCCAAACACT
The DNA here is from genome assembly GCA_003313715.1 of Russula abietina. NCBI lineage: Eukaryota > Fungi > Basidiomycota > Agaricomycetes > Russulales > Russulaceae > Russula > Russula abietina. The sequence continues at coordinate 3,975 of QLOU01013276.1, forward strand.
GCACATGAATTTGATTCCTTAGTGAAATCAGTTGCTGAAGCAGATGCGGACCAAGACACTTGCCGAATCTGCAGCGCGCCGGCAGAACCAGATCAACCACTTTTTCATCCATGCAAATGTTCTGGCACGATTCGGTATATCCATCAAGATTGGTGTGACCTGTGCCCATGAATTCCCCTCGACCACACTGACATATCGTTCAGCTTGACAACATGGCTCTCACATAGCAAAAAAAAGACCTGTGATGTGTGCAAGCATCCGTACTCATTTACCAAGGGTAAATTCTGCCTTTTGATTCGGTTCTGGGTTGCTGACTTATCTACAGTTTATGCGGATGACATGCCTAGGCATTTACCCGTGATACTCCTCTTACGAAAACTCGCCCAGCAGATGGTATTTGCAATTTTTTTCTGCATTCGCGCCATAATCGTGTCCTTTGTATGGCTCGCCATACTTCCCTGGGTCACAGTCTGGACATGGAGAATGTACTTTGCAATGGGCAATTCCACGTATGTGATCGTGATTTTGGGTCCATTCAATTTTTGACAATTTATGCAGTGCCTGGTGGATTAGTGCCCGTCCGCGATCACCATCATCCTCATCCTCATCATTCTTCTTTTACAATCTCACCTCACGCTCACAATTCAATTCGACTGCCATTAACACAACTCGCCACTCCTCGAATGAAACCGAGGCTCCCACTTGGGGTGCTCTTCTTGCACCACCACTGCTTCGCTCTGTCTCAGCAGATATCTTCACCGGCCAGATTATCGCAACCCTCATTGTCCTTGTTTTCATCGCCGTGTTTCTTTTGCGTGAATGGATATCCCAGAATGCCCGTCCTGGCGTTTTCGAAGAAGGCGATCCCGCAATTGCTGCCGAGCGGGAAGCAGATCAAGAACGGGAAAGGTTGCTACAACGCGTGCGTGAGCAGGGCAGGGCAGCCTTGGAGCAGCGCGATGTCCAGTTGCGCAGGAGGCAGCACGCTGAGGCAGAGCGAATTCCCCGGGCAATGGAAGGTGATTCTCATCAGCCAGATTCAAGTAGGCGCCACCTGGATCAACCATCACAGCCATCCAGACGGGCGCATGAGCCACGTGCTGCGTATGTCCCTCAGACCGCTCAGATAGATCAGGTTGCGTCCTCCAGTGATGGAGCAGGGTCGAGCAATACAGTGCTCCCGGCTCTCAAAGACGATCGGAGTACGCCGTACTCAGAGGCGCGACAGGAAAGGCTGCGGGCAGCTGAGAAACGCCGGCTATTTGCCCTTGGAAGCACGTCTTCTTCCGGAGACCCACGAAGATCGATCTCACAGGACAATGATACACCGCCATCACTTCAGGCGAAAGGTTTCAGCAATGATGCTATTGGAAATGGCAAGGGGAAGGCAAGGGCAATAGATCCCGAGGGTTCAGTTTCTCAAGGCTCTGCTCCCATCGCTGTTATAAATAGCGCAGCAAGTGTCTTGGCCGCTCTCAAGCAGAAACGCGTCGCATGGGGCATTCCTGGTGCAGAGTCATGGAGCCTCTACGACTTCGAGCGTTTTGAGATGACTAGATTCAGCATCGACCTCATGTTCTCGCCACACGGTATTGTGGCAGAAGTGGATCCATGGCAACTCATCGTCCAAGCTGAAGTCGACCGTTCGGTGGTTCAGGACGGGACAACGTCGGAAATCGGCGCGAGACTCTACACAAATACAATGTCCGTCCCAGAAGATTGGACTGAATGGCTTGGGCATGCTGTGGATGACGCATGGCGGTGGCGAGCGAGACGGCGAGTACTTTGGGAACGCTTACGAGAAGAGGCAGAGCAGGATGGTCTAGGCACACTGGACCTACCCCGTGAATTATCTGGCATGTCAATCGAAGACCTGGTCCAAGATGCAAGTGGTATTTGGACGCCGCCTCCAGCGCCGAGGCTGATCAGTCGATTGCCTGCGCTCACCGCGTTGCCCCCAACGCCGTCCTATCCGGGTACGACGGACGACGGATTGTCGTTGCTCTCGGCTCACAAACAATTAAGGGCCGAAGGTTCCCGGATAGGTCGTTCTTTTACAGTTAGCATGGCGTCCATCGCTTCTCCGGATGAAGACGAAGGGAGCTCCCGTCGTGGGCGCCAACGTACACAATCGCATACAGATACAAAGCCGTTCCCGGTTCCCCCAGTTGAGGGAGGTAATGATAGCCCGCTATTCCCAATTGCTCTCCAGAGAACCCTCCCCTACCCGACTACCTCAACAGCATCTGTACTACCCACGCAATTTGTCGGGCCTTCGTCTCATCGCAGCGTGTCATCACCATCTCCCTCCTCACGAACGCATGCCCCCTTTGATACCTCACTCCCTGCCGCCCCTGCAATTCCCATTCCCCGACGACCCCCAATGCCGAACACGACGCTTCCAACGCCAACATCTGGCCCACCTTCTCTTCTCCGCAGCAACGGGGATAGCACGCCGCCCGCGTCCCCAAGTCTAGCGACTTACCAGCCTCCGGAAGAGTTTCAAGAAGGCTCGGCACGGAGAGGGTACTTTGATGGTGTTGAGGAAGGTGAGGGTGAAGTAGACCATGACAGGGAGGCTATGAATTCCGAAAAATTCGAGCGAGATTCCTCATTGTTTTTCAAGGACGAGCTGATCGTTGTGCAACACTCGGGTAAGGAGTCCCGACCTAATGCCGAGGAAGAGGAAGATGATGAAGATGATGAAGGAGATCTTCCTGGATTGTTAGCAGACTCCGACGAAGATGGTGATGAGGATCCAAGAGAACTGAGAGGTGCTGCGCAGCACGGACAGAGACGCGCAGCGTGGGGACCCGAATGGGTTGATGTGGGGCGCGTCGATGTGGTAGATGAAGAAGACGTGGTTGCCGAGGCCGATGAGGATGGTGAAGACCCAGAAGGGGAGGATGTAGACGACGCGGCCCTCGCAGCGCAGCTCGCTGACGAAGATCTGGTCGTTGAAGATGATATGGAGGGCGCTCTTGAAGGTAAAGAGCTTTCACGTTATCTGGAAGTTTGGTTCCTTGACGAGCTTTCTGTAGCCATCGGTATGAGAGGTCCGCTGTACGTCGTTGCACAAAATGTATGATTAAGAACTCTCAAGGTGATGTGTGTATGTGTACTCAAACTCTGGTTCTCAGGCAGCCTTGATGATCTTCGTGCTCGATACGGCAGTCGGCTTAGGCGTCTGGCTCCCCTTCACATTCGGCAAGTCGACTGCCCTACTCTCGGTGAGTCCACACCTTTACTTGCAAGAAAACCCGACTTAACATTTCAACAGCTCGACCCAAGGCGGGCTTTGCAGGTGCTTCACTGGCCAATACGGGTCATACGCGTTGTAACGGATCCGGTGGTTGATTCTATCTTCCTCGTATTTAGCTACCTCATTCTTCCTTCCATTGTTCGTATGCTCGATGGGTCCTTCTCTGCTACATTCTGGGTTCTCTCAACAGTTGTCCCTGGTGATATTCTCGAGAAGTCTGCGCGGCTTGTGGACACTTCAGTAAGCCTTCCGCTCCTTATATGGCATCGCTTCGCTGAACGTATCGCAGAGGGAGAGTATGGTGGATTTCTCATGGAATACTGCGAACGGCTACATCGTCTCGGTTGCTTCAAGGTTCGCTGCCGCGCCAAGCTCCAATTCACCACCGTCAATTATCAGTCGCCTCCTGGAATCAAAGCAGCCAATTGTTATAGCGGCAGAACCTTACGTAGAAGCATTAGGCAAGCAGGCTAGGACAAGTTCATATCAAGTCGCGACTGGTTGGACGCGTATGGCCCTCGGAGATGGTACAGGAGAGAGAGTTTTTGCTATCGCTCTCGGCTATGCCGTCATTGGACTACTGGTTGCCTTTTACCTTAACGTTTTTACCGTTGGGTCTGTGAAAAGTGCAGGGAGAGCTGTTAGGAGTGCTGTGCGACAGCAGTTGCTCGTGGTCAAGGCCAGTCTACTGAATAACGTGTTTGCATCAGCTGATATCCATTTCAGGTGGCAGCATTCATCATCATCGAACTGGTTTTATTCCCGTTGGGTTGTGGCATCAATCTCGACCTATGTTCAATCTGGCTTTTTCCCGAAGCGAGCCTTCAGTCACGAGTTGCGTTCTTCCAGTATGCGCCCTTGACGGCAATATTCTATCATTGGGTTTTTGGCACAATGTTTATGTAAGTTATATCCGTTCTGTTGCCCTTGTCACAAGTTCATGTCTCGCAGGTATCAATTTGCAATCTTATTGGCCGGTTGCCGCACCATCATGCGTCCTGGTGCAATGTGGTTCATCAAGGATCCATCTGATCAGAACTTCCATCCAATTCGTGACATCCTGGAACGCCCGGCACTCGTACAGCTCCGCAAGCTTTCAGTGAGTGCGATTATGTACGGACTCGTAGTCGCCTGTGGTGTGGGCTCCATAGGAGGTCTTATGCGTTTAGGAAGGGGCATAGTCTTACCACTTCGCTGGAAACCCCGGTAGGTCTCAATACTTCCGTTTTACTATAAAAAGAACTTATTCTAGGGCAGTGAACCGTTATCTGACGTCCCTATTGACCTCTTGTTCCTCCACATTCTTCTACCCTACACGCTTCGCTTTTTCCGACCCAGGAAGGTCATTCGCAAGACGTCAATCACGATATGGAAGTATCTTTGTGCTCAGCTTCGTCTCACGTCATACATGTTTGGTGGGCGTCACCCGGATGAAGAGCGCGACCTCCCGCACATCAGTTGGCTTCGTTCCGGAAACCCTGGTGACAAGGTTGAAGATGGGGTTTTGCCTTTCCACGGAAGCTATCGCCGGGTGCCCAACAGCGACAACGTCGCGGTTCCTCGAGATATGCGTGCCACAGCTAAGGTTGATATTAATGGCACACCCATCGATGACGAGGCACGCGGTTTGATTGCAGCTCAAGACGCCGAGGCGGAGAAAGCTAAGCGAAATCCTAAGGAGGACTACACTGTGGTATACATCCCTTCTCACTTCCAGTACCGCATAGGGTTATTCATCTTCGCGCTCTGGGTTATCGGGTGTGTCTTCGTCACCGCTGTCGTGTCTACGCCGATCTTGCTTGGTCGAGGCGTCTTCAACCTTTTCACTGACCGACAAATGCACGACGGATACGCTTTCCTGATTGGTTTCTATGCCCTCTGGGGCTGCTGGGTGGTCGGTCATGCCGTTGAGCGGATGGACAAGAGGCGCCAACGGCGTAGCGCAGACGATGCGCGCGGAAACTGGCCATTGTACTTCCTCAAGCGAAGTCTCCTCTGGTTGGCCAAGATTTCATATATCGTGTTCTCTGTCGGCATCGTCATTCCAGCTCTCCTCGGTCTTGTGATGGAGTTGTATATCGTTATGCCCATTCGCCTGTCACTGAATCCCGACTTGGTTCCGGATGTACGTGTCGTGGATATGTGGGCATTGGGTATCATCTACGCAAAAATAGCACTTCACGCGAACCGATTACGCCCCCTGAACCGGATTACTGCTGGGTTCAATCACGTAAGGTTTGATAGGCGTCTTCTGTAACGTCCCTAACTACGGTTTTCCTTCGTAGATCAAGGCGCACGGATGGACAAATCCGGAACCCTTCAGCGCAACTGCTGAGGTGATTGCACCTCTCGTCGTAGGCCTCGTGGGCATGCTGGCGCTTCCTCCTGCCATTGTCGTCTTATTGCGGCGTGCTGTACCTGTACATGTTGACCAGCGCTTCATCCGTAAGCTCATTATTCCCCTCCCTTCTCTAGTTGTCCTTATTGTCCCCTGTAGTCATGCATGTATATCCCGGTATTTTCGCCGCCGCGGGCCTAATCCGCCTCGGTTTGACCGGCTCAGGAGTGCTCTCACATTGGTCGCAGTCGATTCGTGATACGGAGTTCCTCGTCGAGATGCGCTTACGCAACTATGAGCAGGACAAAGGGAGCGAAAAGGAGGAGAACGTGAGGGACGGAGGTGACGCCGATAGCGTAGTAGGTGCGGAAGGCGCCATGGGGGCTGTTCTTGATTAGTTGGGTAGGACTGAAGTGAACTCGTTGCTATTCCATTTACATTATTGTATGTTTCATATATTTCGTAGTGTAGAACAATATTCGCCGCTCGTACACGAGCCTTGCATCCCACTTGTGCGTAAATAGTTTAACATCCAGTCTGACTACGAATGTCACAATCGGCCCGTGAAGACACTGTCGATGCTCAAATTCTCATACCACCGTCTCAATTAGCTCATTCATCGTTGATGCCGTCATCCTCGTCCCCAATATACCTCTCCGAGTCAGTCGACTCATACTCCTCCAAAGTATCCCTTCGTACGAGCCGATGTATATGTCCATCTCCCTCCAATGACCAACGATAAGGGTTGGCCTCCATATCGTCAAGGCACCATGCGATGAAGCTCCCCCCGTCCTCATCTTCCTCCGTGAGTAGAATGTTCCAGCCGAGATAGAGACACATGTCGTCGACAACCGCAGTGAGCCCCTCACCGTGCGCATATTGCACATCGTACGCTTCGATCATGCCGTACGTCGTGCCACGACGCAGCAGGACGTCGGTGCCTGGATCCGGATCAAGCGGTGTCGCGAAACGGTGCATAGGCGGCTCCCATTTGGGTGCGACCCATTCGCCTTCGTATTCGTCATTGGAAGAGTTGTCGTACTCTTGAAGACCCTCGACATCCTCGTCCTCATCCTCGTCCTCATCTTCGTCATCGTCATCGTCATCGTCGTACATGCCATCATATGGACCCCAATAGTCGTCCTCTGAGAGATCTCCATCATCCTCAACACAAGACTCGCTGCCACTTAGCAGGGGAGGAAAGATCTCTGCCCATGGGTCATCCAGGTCTGGGGGTGGCGACGGTTGTACCAACCCGGCCGCCCCACTTGATTTGCTTTTGGCAAGGACCGACAGGAGATTCTTGAGAATGAATAGTGGAAGTGGGCGGGATCGAATCACAGCACGGCAGAAGGGACATGTCTTCTTGCGAAGAATAAGGGGCAAAGGTTCGTCGATGCTCATCTCGTCCTGGGGCACAGGTGCATTGCGGAACCAATCTTGGAGGCATCCCTGGCAAAGAACGTGTCCACAAGGCGAAAGGCTGGAGATCATAATATAAGTATGAATACGTGTAGGTTAGAAACTTGCTCACGCAAAAGGCTTGGTAAGTGTATCGATGCAAATCTGACATTGGAGCGTCCCCTCGATATTAGATGTCAGCTAGAAGGCGTCAATTATGATATTCACTAAAATATGGTATATTATACCTCCTCCACTTGTTTAGTTTTCATCTGTAACACGTCTATTTGAGAAGCCTGCTCCTTGTGGGCCTGTGAAAACTACAGGTCAGAAATCGGGTCGCAATATTATTGCTGGTTGAACATACCCGTTGCATTGAACGTAGCTCATTTTGCAAAGACAAGATTGTCTACCACGGATGTCATATGTCAGAGAGAGACGACGTGGGAAACGATTCGCCTACATTGGCCTGCTTTTCAACGGTCTTGGTGTGAGCAGTTGATTGCTAGGAGATTCCATGAGCCGCAGTAGCATATATCATGAATGAAAAAAGCAAACCTTCTTGAGTGACTCTAACTCTCTCCTCATTCTGTTAAACTCTATGGCAGCGATAGGTCCACTGTAACTGGGTTGAGGTCCCACTTCATCGTCCGATATAGCAACGGCACTTGATGCTTTTGCCGAAGGCTGTTTGCCATCACGGGACACTTCTTTCCTTCCGCGTAGCATAGGACGAGCTACGGTGGTGGATACATCGGTAAATGACCGCGAAGTGCCCTGCTTCTGCCTTGAAGACTTTTGTGGGCGCTCCACATGTGTGTCAGTAGAAAGTCCCGGACGGTGACCAGAACTTGAGGGGGGATTAACTGATGTAGCAGGGTGCTTCTTCTTCCTGCGGTGTTTCTCGCCCTTAGTCGTAGGTATGTCTTCATCGTCAGAAAGGATATGTGCCCGTTCGCGAGATCCGTCGCGATGTCTCTTTACGAGGAATGGTCTGTCATGTTCAACGGGGTGGCCGTCACGCATATGTGAAGGTGGTCGACGTCGAGAAACAGTCAAGCTTGAATCCATTTGCGGGTTATGGTTGGAGATGAATAGGCGCTGTATGAAACCTATAAAACCAGACAACGTATGGTTGAGTATAGGAGAGGAAGTCCACCGGAGAAAGGCTCACTGGATCGAACTGTGGTTGATTGGTCGGCGCGATTGTCTCTCTCTTCAGGTTGACCTCTAATGAGGGGCCATTCAGGGTGCGCGCGGCAGCAAGAAAGGCGCCAAAATATGCCACAATAATACCTTTTCTTGCTGACACGTGACGATAACACCTCAGTACAGACGTACTATGTCCGCTTCAAAAGGTCGCGTTCTCCTCGCCTACTCCGGTGGCCTTGGTGAGTGGGAGTGGCCGCCGATCTCAGGCGATTGAGACATTTTTAGATACCTCGTGCATCCTTGCGTGGCTCATTGAACAGGGATACGAGGTTTATGCATTCCTTGCGGATGTCGGTCAAGAAGAGGTAAAGATACCCGGTATCCAGAATTCCTAAGAAGACTACTAATCATCTCTCATGAAGGATTTCGAGGCTGCCCGCCAGAAAGCCCTTAATGTTGGAGCAAAAAAGTTTTTCCTCGAGGTTAGCTGGACATGCTTAATGAAGTGTAGATACTAATGATGTGCTATCAGGACCTCAAGCGCGAGTTTGTTACCGAACTCATTTATCCCGCTGTTCAAGCCAATGCAATCTATGAGGTAGACCTGCTCTTCCTTATTATGCCGATGTTATCTGATCAATGATTCTCGACCAGAATGTCTACCTTCTCGGAACCTCGTTAGCGCGTCCTGTCATTGCTCGCGGAATGATCGCGATCGCGGATAGGGAAGGCTGCGAGTAGGTTTCTATTACCATTCTTGGCTGCTCTTATCTCACCTACCGCACTTGAGCTTCGTGTCTCATGGCTGCACAGGGAAAGGCAACGATCAAGTCCGGTTTGAACTTGCCTTCTATGGCCTCAAGCCCGATATAAAGGTGATCGCACCATGGCGGATTCCTGGTAGGCTAATCCTCTCTTTTTATTTGTAAGGAGCGATTGAACTCAAAACAATGTCCCCTTGGATGGACTAATTAAGAGTTCTACCATCGATTCGCTGGACGCCAGGCATTGCTCGCCTATGCGGCAGAAAAACAGATCCCTGTTCAACAGACGGCTGCTAAGCCGTGGTCAACAGACGAGAATCTCTTCCACATCTCCTACGAGGCCGGAATCTTAGAGGATCCAAACACAACACCGCCTGCTGATATGTGGAAGCTCACGTCTTCGCTCGAAAATGCTCCAACCACTCCCGAATCTCTATCTATCGAATTTAAGGCTGGCCTACCGGTGAAAGTGACAGTGGGCTCGTCCACACACGTAGACCCTGTTGAGATATTCCTGGTCTTGAACTCATTAGGCCGCAAACATGGAATTGGGCGCATCGATATTGTCGAGAACCGCTTCATTGGTGTCAAGTCACGCGGATGTTATGAGTCTCCTGGCGCCACAATCCTTCGCGCAGCACACATTGATTTGGAGGGGCTGACACTCGATCGGAACGTCCGTTCACTTCGCGATCAGTTTGTTACGGTTGAGTTGAGTCGCATCTTGTACAATGGCCACTTTTTCACTCCGGAGCGCGAGTTCATCACGAGCGCCATCCCTGCGAGCCAGCGTACGGTGAATGGTGTTGTCAGGCTAAAACTATACAAGGGCAATGTGGTTATCGAAGGTCGTTCCTCTGACGAGGTAAGTCGCAGAGAGTTGCTTCGCCACCTTAGAGTACTGATGGATCTCGTTCAGGGTCTTTATGATGAAAAAGAATCGTCCATGGATGAGTTGGGAGGCTTCGAACCGACTGACACCACCGGATTCATCCAGATTGAGTCTATTCGTATCAAGAAGTACGTTAAGAAAGCTTGTCGTGAATTGATT